>MU400630.1:22781-121662 GCA_022578965.1 Xylaria sp. FL1777 | reverse complement strand
TTTTATATAATAATATATTTTTTTAAAATTTATTTCTAAAGGTTTAATTAAATATATTAATAAAAACCTTTTTTTTTCCCTTTAAAAAAATTAAAAATTAGTACTTTTAGTACTTTTAGTACTACTAAATTAGTCTTTAGTACTACTAAATACTAATTTAGTTTAGTACTTAGTAGTACTAATACTAAATTAGTACTTAAACTTTAGTACTAATACTAATACTAATTTAGTACTACTAAAATTAGTCTTTATACTAAGTACTAATTTTTTAACCCTGGTTTAGCTTATAAAACATTTTTATTTTTTTTAATAAAACAATAATTAAGTGTTAAAATATTAATATAATTTTTAAAATAATAAAGCCAAAAAACTATTTATTAAAAACCTTTAAAGAACTAAAAAAAGAAAATTTTTGCTAAAAAGCTAGTGCTTTATAAAAAAAAAAGCATAATTGCTTTTATATAAGCAAAAAAAAACAATAAACAAGCTTAAAAAAAAATACAAGTTATTAAAACTTTTAAAAGCTATAATACAAGCAAATTTAACGCTTTTTTATATTAAATAAGTTTAACTTTATACGTTAATATATAAAGCTATTAATAATTAAAAATATACTTTATTTTTTAAGCTAATATAATTTTTTATTAAAAAAAAAAGCAAGGTTTTTTAAGTATAAACTAGTTATTACTTAAAAACTTTATATAAAGCATAACTATTGCTTTTTTATAATATTTATTATTAAATAAAAAAGGCTTAAAAAAAAAAAGCATGTTACTTTTATAAATAAAAAGCTATAAAAAAATAAACCTTGCTTAATAAAACTTGCATAAAATAAAGCAAGCTAAATTAAAAAACAAAAAAATTAAATGTTATAAAGCATATAAAAAATAAAAACATATAGAAAATAAAAATATAAATACATTTAAAAAAAGATTTAAAAAGCTATAAAAAATAAGCTAGTAGTTTTTATAAATGCAAACAAAAAAAATTGTTAGGTTTTTTAAAAAAAAAGTTTAAAAAAATAGCATAAAAAAACCTAAATATTTAAAACACCTAAAAATCTTTAACATTTTATACTTTTTTTTTTTTGCAAACTTATATTTTTATTTAGTTTATTTTTCTTATTTTTTATAGCTTATTTTTTTTGTTACTTTTATATAAACTTTATTTTGTTTTATTATATAATTTAAAAGTTTAAAAACTATAGCTCAATTAAATAATCTAGTTATAAAAAATCGTTAAATTTTTTTTACTTTAATATATAAAAAACATTAAAACTATTTATAAATAAAAAAAATAAAAATAATTAGCTTATTATTTTTAAAAAATATTAAAATAACTTTATTTAGTTTAAACTATTTTAATAATAAGCATAATGTTAAAATTAAGCTATTATTTATGCTTTTTAATTTAAAATTAAACTAATATTTATTATTTAATAAGTTAAAAATAAACAAATAGCTAAATAATTTAAATGCTTTTTTTTATATAAAGCGTTTTAAAAATATTAATAAAATTAAATAAGTTTTTGTTTATTATAATATATTTTAAACAAAAAAAATAGTAAAAATAATACTAAAAAATTGCTTATTTTAAATAAAAGCTTATAAACTATTTAAGCAAAAATTTAAGCTTTAAAACGTTAAACAAAATAAGTTTATTATTATTATATTATAAGATTTTAAAGCTTGCTTAAAAGCTATATATTTTATTAATTTTAAAACTTATTTTTTTTAGTATTAAATATATATTAAAAATATTAAAGCTTAAAAAAATTACTATTTTAATTTTTAATTTATTTAAAGTTTATTTAAAAAGCTAAATTAAAATATTATTAATAAAATAATAAAGTTTTTTAAAAAGCTATATAATAACTTAAATAAAATATTTTATAAAAACTTTTATAAAATGTTAAACAATTAAATAAATAAAAAGTTTAAGCTAAATTTTTACTTTAAAAAAACAAAAAAAGCATATAAAATATAAAAAAAAGTTAATTATTTATATAATTATAATTTTAATACGCTTTTATATATTATTACTAATATTATTAAGCTAATTATTAATATAATTATATTAGCTATTAAAATAATTATTATTAAAAAGCAATAAATAAAATGAGCTTAATATTTTATTTATAATTAAAATATAAATAATATTATTAAGCAAATATAATAGCTAAAATTAAAGCAAAAAAACATAGCAATTATAAAAAAAAAACTAAAAAAAATGCTAAAAAAACTACAAAATTAATATATTTAGCTAATTAATTAAAAATTATAAGTATTATAATATTATAAAATTAATATAAACTTATTAAAAAAGCAAATATTTAGTATTAATGCTATAACTTTTAAATATTTATAAAAAAGTAAATATAGCTTTAAAAAACAAAAATAAAACAAATAATTATTTAATTTTTTTTAGGAGCTTTTTTTGCTTTTCTTTGCAACCGGCTAAATTTACAAAAATACCTGCGCAGCTTTAAAAACTAGACTTACAAAGACCTACTGTATATAAAACGAGCTTGTATAAGTAACAGCTTAAAAAGAAATAAAAATAAAAATAAAAAAAGCAAGAAACTATAATGCAACTTTTTTAATGTAAAACTAGCTATAACTAGCTAATAGTATAAATTTAAACTAGTAATAGCTAGCAATAAGCTTAATATTAAACTTGCAATGCTATATAAACAAGCTAAATAAAGCAATAATAAATACTAAGATTTTTTTTAAAGAAGACTTAAATAAGCAAACTATTTATAACGCTTGCTAAATTATTAAAAAGCTATTAAAAGCGTATTATTTTTAACAAATAAGCAAGCAACTATAAGTAAACAGTAATAATAAAAGTAATAAATATACTATTTAAAACTTATTATAAACGTTATTAATAAAGCAAAAAAAGCTTACTATAAAAATAAAATTGCTATATATGTAAATTTAGCAATTTAAAGATTATATAAGCAAACAAACTAAAATTGCTAACTTTTTTTGCTAGTAGTTTACGTTTTATATAAATGTGCTATAAATAAATAGCAATAAAAAATTTTTATGTGTTGTTTTGCTAACTTATTTTAAAGCTATTATAGTAATACATTTTAACTAAGCTATTATTATAACTTTTGCTAACTATAAAGCTAAAATAAAAACAAGGTTAATTATAGTATAAAAACTTAACTAAGCAATAAAAGCAAACGTAGTTTAAGCAGCATATAAACTACTAAATAATAACTAAAAGGTTATTTTTAATAAGCAGAAAATCTAAACTTAAATATTAGCAAATATATTATAAGCTTATTAAGCATTTAACAAAAAATCAAAAGTGCACTTTTAATTATATTAACTAATAATTTTAGGCTTGCTAACTAAATAAATGCTAAAAATAAAAAAAGAAAAAATGCTAGCTTAACTTAAGCTAGCTAAATAAAAACTAAAAATTAAAAAGCTATTTTTTTTACTTTGCTTGTTATAGCATAAATAAAAAATGCAAATATAGCATATATTAATAAACTTTTTTAGAACTATTACTACTTTTAAATAGCTTTTTATTTTATAGATATAATAGCAACCTAATGTTATAACTGCTAAAAATAAAGCTATTAAGCTAGTATATATAAAAACAAGCAGAAATGCAGCTAGTATAAATTTTTAAAACACGCTAAAAATAAAGCAAACCTATGCTTTATATAAACTAAAGAAAAAGCAGCTATGTGCTTTTTTTATTAAAGCAATTATTTAGTTTAAGCAATAAAATGCTTAAAAGCTATTTAAGCGCATAAGCTAGCTAAAAACGCTTTTATTTACTGCTTTGTATAGTTTATAATAAAGCTAACTTAAAGCTAACTATGCATTATTACTGCTATAAAAACGCTACGTAAGCAAAAAGCTAATAATTTAGCAAGCAAAAATATTATTTGCTTAAAAAGTTGCTTACTAAAAAAAACTGCACTAATAATTGCGCAAAAAATAAAATTGCAAACTATTACTAATATGCTAAAGCTTTAGAACTAAGTTAAAAAAAACTTATTTAAAGATTATTAGTAAGCAGTCCAAATAATAAAAAGCTATGCTTACGTAGTAAGCAAAAACGCAAGCAACAAAAGCAGCAATATTAAATAAAAATTAAGCAACACAATTTTTAAATAATAGCGCTTATATAGTTAGCTATAAAAAGAATATAAGTTATAATAGCAAGCAATTAGCAAAAATGTTTTTATTTAGCTTTAGCACAGTTTTTACCTACGTATAAAATAGGTAGCTTCTGGTATAGCTTTTTAAAGCTATTAAACCTAAGTAATATAATATATATATTTAATTTTTTATAATAAACAAAATTAAATAATTTTTATTTAATAAAAAAAACTATTTATTAAAAATATAATATAAATAATTATTATATTTATAAATATAACTTTGCTTATAAACTAAAAAAAGAAAATATTATATATTAAAACTTTAAATAGTATTTAAAAAAGGTAAAATCTTTTATAAGCTTTAAATATATAAAGGTTTTTTTTAAAGTTATAAAAATTAGTAAAAATAAAAAAAGAATTCTTAATGCTGCAATAAAATAAATATATAACTTTATTTTAAGCAATAATAAGCTATTTAAATAAAAAGCTTATTATTAACTATAAAAAAAAACCTTGTTTTAAATAATAAAGATTTAAATATTAAAATAAAAAGCAAGCAAAAAAAACTAAAAAAAAAAAAGCTTTATTAGCTAAATAATAAGCAGCTAAACTAGTTTTTAAATAAAACATCTAATAATTAAACTAATATGTTTTATAAAATAAAACTAATAAAAGTTTATAATATTAAAAAAAATAACTTAATAAATAGTAAATTAAATAATAGCTTTATTATAATTAAGTAAAACTTTATATAAAGCATTTTTTATAATAAAAATAATACTAAAGTTTTATAAAGCTATATATTAAGCAAAAAAATTAATATAAATATGTTTTAAGCTAATTATTATAAGCTTTTATTTAAAAAAGCTACTTTTTATTAAATAAAAAATAAAAAAAACCTAAAAAACAAAAAAAAAAGCCTTTTATAAGTTAAACAATTAAAAAGATTTATTTAAATAATAATAAATTTTTTATTTAATTTAACACTAAAAATATATAAATAAATAATAATTTTTTGAAGTAAAATGTTTTATTAAAGCTAAAAAGTTTTAATTATTAAAGATTTTAAAAAATCTAAAAAGTAAAGCTTATAAAAAAAAGCTTAAAATTTAAAAGAATATAAACTAAAAAATCTAAAAAATCTTTAAACAAAAAAACAAATATTACTTTTAAAGACTTTATATTAAAAGTTTTAAAATATTTTAATGTTTTTATTTAAATAATTGCTTAAATAAAAGCTAAATTATATTTTAAAGCAATAAAAGTTTTTAAGCTAATACTAAAAATAATATTATTATTTTTAAATAATTTTAATAAAAGCTTAAATTAATAAATTAAACTAAATATATTATAGCTTATTTTAAAGAAAAAAAGCAATAAGTTAAAATATAAAGCTTAATTAAAAACTTTATTATAAAAAATCTTAATTTAAATAAATATAAAAAATGCTTTTTTTTATAAAAGCATAAACTTTTTAAAAAACAATATAAAATCTTAATAGCTAATAATTAAAAAAGCATAAAAAAGTTTTTAACTAATGTTATAATTAATTAATTAACTTAAAAAATATAAATTATTTAATAATATTTATAAAACTAGCTTTTTATTAAACTATTTAGTAATATAAATAAATAAAAAAATAAAATATAATAGTTTTATTATATATATTTATATGCTTTAATTTAGTTTTATAGTTGCTTTTTTAAAAAAGCAACGCTATAAAATAATAAAAGTTTTTTATAATTAAAACTAATAAAATAATTAAGTAATGTTATTTTTTGCTTATATTGCTTTAAATTTTTAAACATTAAAAAATAAGCTAAAGTTTAATAAAATATTTTTTAAGATTTTAAACTAATATAATATTATATATTTATTATTTAAAAATAACTTAAAAAAGCAAAAGTTATTAATTATTATATTTATATTGCTTTTAAAAAAAGTAATATTTTTAATTAAACTTTAATTTAGTGCTAATTTTACGCTAATAATACTAAAAAAAAAATAAGCTTAAAAAGTTAATATAATTAGCATTAATAGTTTTAAAAAGCGCTAATTAAACTTTTAACTTTTTTAAAATAAAAATTTATAAAAAATATAATAATTAAGCTAATAATAATAGCTTAAACTTATTTAAAAAAACATTAAAATATAGATTTTATAATAAAAAAAACTTAAGTTTAATAAATTATTTTAATTAAAAATATTTAAGCTTTTTAAATTTATGCTTTATATTAGCTTTATTATTAAAACTACAAAATATTTTAGCTATATTTTTAAGCGTTATAAAGCTAAAAAAATATATATAGCTTTGCTTAAAGCTTATTATAAAAATAAAAAACAAAATTTATAAAAAAAATATTATTAAAATTATTAATTTTAAAGTATAGTTTAATATTATTATAAACTTATTTATTAATAAAAATAGCTTTATTATTAAAAATATAAATATAACTTAAAAAAAATTTAATTAAACTAATAATTTTATTAAATATATAAAATGTTTAAAAACTATTATTTAAATAAATAAAAAATTATTGCTATTTTTATTATATATAATTAGCAAAAAACAAGTTATTTATTTTTTGTTGCTAAAAATAAACTTTATTATAAAATCTTAAATAAGTTTATATTTTTAAAGCTTTTATATAATAGTTAATATAATACTTAAAATAAGCTAAATTATTATATTAATAATAAATTATATTAAAAAATTAAGTTTAAAAGCTTAAAGTTATTAATAATTAAAAAACTAATATATATTTATTAAATTATTAGCTTAGTAAATAAGCTATATAAAGCATAAAAATACTAAACTTTAAATAAAAAATCTAATAATTAATAAAAAAAAGCAAAAAAAAAATTAAAAAAATATAATTTAAAAAAATATATAAATGTAAACTTTTAAAAAAATTAAAACTTATATAATAATATAACATTAGTAGTTTTTTTAATTTTTTTTATATAAAATATTAAACTTTTTAAAAACTTAAAAATATAAAATAATAAAAAAATTTAAGCTATTTTTAATAATAATTAATTACTTAAAATATTTTTAATTATAATAAAAAAAGCGCTAAAACAAAAAAACGCTAAAAAATTAATAATTATAAAAACTAAAAATTTTATATATAAATTAAAAAGCAAAAATAACTTAATTATAACTTTAATTTAAGTATTATTAATTTTGTAAGCTTTAAAAACTAATAAATTAATAAAAAATAAAACAATAATTTTAAATATAATATATAAAACAAAAAATAAAAAAATTTATTTTAAAAATAATGTGCTATTTAATAATATTGTTTTATTTAAATTTTATAAATAAAAAAAGCAAGCTTTAAAAAAAGCAAGCTATTATTTAAAAATTCTATATTATTTTAATAAAATAGCATTTATTAAAACATATATTTATATTTTAGCATTATTTTTAAAAGTACTTAATTAATTATTAAATAACTAGCTGTTTTTTTAAAAAAGCTTTATATAATTAATTTTATTTAATAAAAAGTAATATTATTAACTAAAATATAGTATTATAAAAAAATAGCACTTTTTTAAAACTTTTTTAAAATAAAAAAAATATATAATAAATTTTTTTTTTTTTATAAAATTAAAACAGTTTTTTATAAAATATAGCAAGTTTATAACATTTTAATTTTTAAGCTTTTAAAAAATATTATTATAAAAGTTTTAAAAACTTAATTTAAATATAATGTTTTTAAAAAAGCTTATAATTTATATTATAACGTTTAATTTTTAATACAAAAAAAAATAAAAAAGTTTAATTAATTAATTTAGCTATAAAAATAAACATAATTATTATATATAATGCTAATTTTTTTTAAAGCTATAATAAATTTTTTAAAAAGTTTATAATATATAAAATAATTTTTATAATTAATTTATTTTTAAAATATGATTAAATATTATTTTTTATTTTTAGCTAAATAATAATTGCTTTTTTTATACTAATAAGCTTTTTTTAAATAATAACTTTTTTATAAAAAGTAATAAATTTAATAGCTTAATTTTTAAAAGTATTATTAAAAATTTTATATAATATATTATTAATAAAATATAAACTTTTTTTTAATAATATAATAATTAAAAAACTTATTATTAAATATAATAATTATAAAGTTGCTTTAAATATTAAGCAATTTATATTAAAGCATTTTAAAAATTTTAATATTATATTATTAAATTTTAAACTAGCTAAAATTATAGCTAATATATTTAAAAATAAATAAACAAAACAAATAATTAAAATAGTTAGTTATATATATAGTATTAATAATAAAAGCTTAATAAAAACAAAAGTAATAAAAATTCTTAAATAAAAAACTTATAAAAATATTACAAAAATATAATCTTTTTTAATAATAATAATATATTATTAAATATAAATATAAAAGTATATTATAATTATAAAACTATTAATAGTTTTATTATAAAAAAATAAGCTGTTTTGCTTTAAAAAACTATAAAAAAAAGCTATAAAAAAGCTTTAAAAAGTTATTATAATAACTTTTATTTTTATTATTTTTAATTATATAAAAAAACTTATTTAGCTAAAAATTAATGTTTTTAAAACTAATTAAAGCACTATTTTATGCTAAAAAATTAATAAAGCTATTAAACTAATAAAATATAAGTTTAAAATATAAAAAGGCCTTAAAAAAATATAATGCTATAAACTTAAAAAAACTTATTATTATTAAAACTTTTTAAAAGTTATATAATTATTTTTATAAAATTATATTTTATTTAAAAACTAATATAAAAGTTTTTATAATTTAATTAAATAATAGATTTTTAACATTATTAAATGCTTAATTAATAAAATAAATAATATATATAAAAACTTTTAATTTTATATTTTATTATATGCTAAAAAAGAATATATATAATTACTAATAAACTTTTTAAAAAACTTTTTAAATTATTAAATAAGTTAAATAATTATTAAAAAAAAAGAAAAAAATTTCATTAATTTTTAATTATATATAATAGCTATTATTATTATATATAAAAAATTAAGCAATTAATTAGTTAAAAGTTTAATATATTAAAAAATAAAACTTTTATTATATTTAACAAAAAATTAAAGCAAAAAAAGCAAATAAATTGCTAAATACTTTGTTTTTAAGCAAGTTTTAAAAAAACTTATAACAGAAAAAAAGCAAAAACACTTTAAAAAAAAAGCTTTTAAATTTTTTATTAATAAGTTTACTTTTTAAAAAAAGCAAAGTTTAAAAAAATGCTAAAAAAAGTTATTAATAACAAAAAAACTTAAAAAGCTTTTATTAAAAAAAACTATAAAAAAATAATATATAAAAGCTAAATATTTATAATTTAATAAATAATTTAAAAATATTACTAAAAAAGCTTTTATTAAAACGTTTATATTATAATTATTAATTATTTTAATTATTAAAAATTTATAAATAGCAAAAAAACTAAAAAACATTATTTTAATTATTTTTTAAATTTTTTAGTTTTTTAAGTTATAAATATATAAACTATACTATTAAATAATAAATTTAAAGCTATTATATTATATTATTTAAGCTAATGGCTTATTAGCTATGCTAGTTTTTATTTCTTATATATACAGGTAAAAACTGTGCTTTTAGGTTAAAAGCAAGCTATAAGCAGCTTACTTTTTTTCTAGTAGCTAAGTAAAAATATTTTATATTTATTTCTAAGTTGCACTAGTTTTACTATAATTTTATTAAGTGTTTTGCTTTTTATTTTTTTGCTTTTAGGTTGTTTGCTTATTTGTATTATGCTATTAACTAAGTGTATGCATTTTTACGTAATTACTTTGTAGTTTTTTTTTTCTGTATTTTTTTTGCTTTATAGTTTGCTTGCTTTAGTATTGCTGCTTGTTTTGTGTTGCTTACAGCAGTTTTTTTAGTTTTAGTACTTATTTAGCTAAATGTGCTGTTTTTTTTTTTAGTTTTTTTTTAAATCTTTTTTTATTATATTATTAATATATTATAGTTTGCTTGCTTTAATATTACTGCTAGCTTTTTGCTATATTAGCTTTTTTATAACTAAGTTATAACTAAGTTATAAACAAAGTTAATTGTTTATTATTTTTTAGTTTGCTATTTATATATTTATTTTTTAAGCTATTTTTATGTTTTTTGTAGTAAGCTTATTAAATAAACATAGCTTATAAATAGTTTATATATTAAGCAATATAAAGTAGCAATAAATAATAAGCTACTTTACTTAGCTATTTATGCTAACTTTTTTCTTTTTTAACTACTAATTTTATTATTTTTATTATTATTATTATTATATATTTAGTTTATGCTTGCTTTAGTATATTAAAATGCTTAATTTATAATATAATTAGTTGCTAATACGTTATAGTTATATAAAAATTTATTTTGCTATAATTATTATGCTTTATATAATATATATTTATAATTAGCTTAGCTTAAATATATATATTAACTAGTATTAAGCTTATATATTTAAGGTTATAAGTTATTTTGCTATAGTTTTTATTAGCTATTTAATTTATAATATTAAATAAAGTAGCTAATAGCTTGCTATTATATAATTTAAGCTTTTATAACTGCTTATTGTTATGTTTTTTTGCTATAATGCTAATTTTTAAAATAAAAGTAAATGTTTTAATGCTTTATACTAAAATATTATTAATAGCTTTAAAATTTATATTTATTAAGTATGCTTAAATGCTTAAGCTATATTATTATTGTATTGCTTATATTATAGTAATATATTATATATTTTTTATTGCTGTTTTTTTTATGCTAACTATATAAAAATATTAATAATTTTTATGCTTGCAATATTATTAGCAAGTTTGCTAAATATTTACAATACAAAAAAAGCCAAGTAAGCGCTAAAAATAGCAGTTATACTTCTATAAGTACTTTTAATTATATTAATGTTTATATATTTTTAAGCTGCTATTAAGCTAGCGTGTGCAAAAACAAGTAGAAATGCAGCTAGTGCAAATCTTTAGAACACGCCGGAAATAAAGCGAACTTATGCCTTATGCAAACCAAAAGAAAAGCAGCTACGTGCTTTTTTTGTTAGGGCAACTATTTAGCTTGGGCAGCAGAATGCCTAAAAGCTGTTTAAGCGCGCAAGCTAGCTAAAAATGCCTTTATTTACTGCTTTGTGTAGTTTGTAATAAAGCTAACTTAAAGCTAACTATACATTGTTGCTACTATAAAAACGCTACGCAAGCGGAAAGCTAACAATTTAATAAGCAAAAATATTATTTGCCTAAAAAGTTGCTTACTAAAAAAAACTACGCTAGCAACTACGCAAAGAACAAAATTATAAACTATTATTAACATGCTAAAGCTCTAGAACTAACCTAAAGAAAACCTATTTAAAAACTATTAGTAAGCAGTTTAAATAACAAAAAGCTATGCTTGCGTAGCAAGCAAAAATGCAAGCAGTAAAAGCAGCAGTATTAAATAAAAATTAAACAACGCGATTTCTAAATAGTAGCGCTTATATAGTTAGCTATAAAAGAAGTATAAATTATAGTAGCAAGCAGTTAGCAAAGATGTTTTTATTTGGCTTTAGCACGGTTTTTATTTACGTATAAAATTAGGTAGCTTTTAGCATAGCTTTTTAAAGCTGTTAGTCCTAAGTAATACAATATATATATTTTTAAGCTTTATTTTATGCTTATTTTAATTATTAAAGTTTTTTTAATTTTAAGTGCTACTAATTATTTTTTAGCTTAAAAAAATTAATCAAGAACTTTAATTGTTTATTAAAGCTTATATAGCTATGCACTGTTTTTATACTAATAAAAATATTTAAGCTATATTTATAGCTAGTATGCAACTTTAAGTTATAATTAAAAAGGCAAAAAAAGCTGCAGCAAATAAAAAAGCTAAAGGTTTTATATAAATAAGCTAGTTAAAAAATATTTATATAACTTTTAAAGATTAACATTATTATATATTTAGTAGCTAGAAGTTTTAATAAAATTTTAATGTTTAATAATTAATAAAGTTGCTTAATTGCTTTGCTTTTTTATAATATATGCTTTTTAATTTTTGTAGTTTTATGTTTATAATTTTATATTGCTGTTTTTAATACTTTATTATGTTATGCTTTATTTTAAAGTTTATAAATATAAACTTATAATAAGCAGCTTTTTTAAAACTATAAATAGTAAATAGCTTTATAATAAATGTTTTAGCTTTTATTTTATAATTATAGTAAACTTTTTTTGGCTTAAAAAAAAGCTAGTATTAATGTTTAGCTATTTTTGCTTTATGTTTAAAAGCTTTTGTTTTTGTGTTTTTATAGCTGCTTACAACCTAATTAGTTTTTTAGCTATGTTATAATAGCTAAGCTTTTTTGTATTTAGCACTTATTTAGCTATTTTATATGCTTTTTTCGGGTTGCATAATAATTTGTAGCTTAGTTAAAAATTTGTTTGCTTTTTTAGTGTGCTACAGGTGAATTTAAAGCTATTATAAAAGCAAAATGCAAAATAATAATTTATTTAAAAGCTAAATGTTTAAAACATATAAATTCTTTAAAAATATTTAAATTTATTAAAAAAAGAAATCATATTTTAATATAAAATTTTTATAAAAATTAAATATAATAATAACTTTAAATTTAAAAAAGAAATAAAAAACATAATAAATATTTTAAGCTATAAAATAACCTATAGTTTAGCTTACTATTTTTAAGCGTAAAGCTTTATTAAAAAAAGCTATAAATTAATAAAAAAACGCTTTATATAAATAATAAATAAAACTAGAAAAAATTAGCTAAAATATTTAAACTTAATAATATAAATAAATTATATTTTTATATGCTATTATAGCTATAGCTTATATAAGCTAATATATAAAAAAATATTAATTTTGCTAATAAAAAATATAATATTAATATAAAAAATAATTAAATAATAAAATATTATTTTTTATAAAGATTTTATTAAAGCTAAAGTTAAACAGCTAAAATATTATAACTAAAATATTATAAAAGTTAAAGTAATTATAACTAAAAAAAAAAATTAGCTATAAAAGCTAAATTTTAAAAAAATGCTTATAAAATTAAACAATTATTTTAAAAAAGCTTTTTTATTTTTTTTAATAATATTATACTTTTAATAAATAAGTTTAATAATAAAAAGCTATTATATAAATAAATTAGTTTTTATAAAGTTAAAAAAAATATTAATTATAAGTAATACTAATTAGTAAAACTAACTAGCAAAAAATTAAAAAAGTTGTTTTTTTTTAAAAAATTAAAGCAATTTATATAAAATAACTAAAAGTATTAAACATTTAAAAATCTTAACTTTAATATATAAACTACTAATATTATAACTATTTATTAAAAATTAAATTAAATTAATAAAGCTTTTAATAATTAAAACTATAATAATTAAGCTATAAAAAACAAAAAAAATATAATAAGTTATAAAATTTTTTTAAATTTATAAAAATTATAATATAATTTTTAATGCTTTAAATATTTTAAGTATTAAAAAATATAACAATTTATTTTATTTTTTTAATTATTATATTATAAAGCGCTTTAAAAAGTAATAATTAATAAAAGCTAAAGCAATAAATTTTTTTTTTTTTTTATTTTTTGTTTTTTTATTAATTGTTTTATTTTTTATTTTTACTAATTATATAAGTTTATATAATTAAGTTATAATATATAAAACTATTTTTTTTTGCTTAAAACTAAATATATTTTTTATAGCTTTTTTTTTATTAATTTTATATTTATTAGTTTTATAATAGTTAATTTACTAGTATTTTTTTTATTATTACGCTAAAAATATAAGTTTTTATTTTATTTTAATGTTTTTTAAATAGCTAAATAGCTTAATTTTAATATAAATTATTATTACTTTTTTTTAAAAATATATAAAAACAAAAAAAACAAAAGTAAAAACTGCTTATTAATTTTAATTATTTAAGTTTATTTTATTATATTAATGTTTATATATAAATTTTTTTACTTTTAATTATTTTATTATTTTTATTTAAAACTAAATAGCTTTTTTTGCTTTTAGTTTAAACTATTTAATATTTAATAAAAACTTTAAAACTGCTAAAAAGCAAAAAACATTATTATTATATTTTAAAAAATTACTAGTTTATATTTTATATATTTAAACTATTAATAATAATTTAAAGCTATTATTAAATAATAATAAATATTTAATAAAACAATAAATATTTAAGCAAAGTTTAAAGCAAGCTTAATAAAAACAAAATTTTACTATAAAAAATTAAACAAAATTATTTAATTATATAAAGCAAAAAAAATAAAAACTAAAAAAAAAAAAAAAAAAATTTAATAATTTAATATTAATAATTCTTATTTTATATATTTTTAATTTTTTTATTATAAAAGTTTTATATATTTGCTTTTATAAATATTATAACTTAATTTTTTATATAATAATTATTTTTTTTTAATTTATTATGCTTAAAAAGAAATTTATAAAATATATAATAAAAAAAAATAATTATAAATTATATTAAAAAAAGCATTATTATATAAGCAAATTATTTAATTTTTTTATTTTATTTTATTTTATATAACTTATTTAATTTATTTTTTTAATTATTTTTTTAAATATTTAAGCATTATATTAATTTTTTAAGCAATATTAAATTATTGCTTATTAATATTATATTTAATAAGCTAAGCAATAAAATTAGCTTAAAAAAAAGGCTTTAATTTATGTTTTAACTTAGTTTTTTTTTTAATTAAGCAAATAAAAGTATTTTTAGTTAAAACTATTTATTTTTTTAAGTTTTTAAGCATAAAATCTTTTTTAACTACTATAGTTATTATATTAGCTTTAAAATATTTAGCTATATTATTTTTAAACTTATAAAATAAACAGTTTTATAAGTAAATAATAAATATATAATTAGTATATATATTAAACTTTTATTTTAAAATAATATAAATAAAAAAAAAATAAAGCTTTATATACTTTTTGCTTTTAATTATTATTAATAATTATTTATAATATTTATAAAATATAACATTTTATATTTTAAATAGCTATATAAATATAGCTATAAATTAACAAAAGTTATAAAAGATTTAATATATATATTTGCTTTAAAAACTATTTTTAGTTGTTTTTATATATAATAAACAAAAATTTAAATATTTTTGCTTTTTTATTTAATTAAAGCTAACTTAAATATATTAATTTATATAATATATACTAAAAAAATTATAATTAACTTTTTATTAAATATATTTATTACTAATATTATTATTAAAAATTTTAATTTTTAAATAGTTTAATGCTTAATTATATAAAATAAAAAAAGTTAGCTAAATAAAAAAAACAAGATTTAATAAAAAAAAAAGCATATATCTTTTGCTATTTATTAGTAAATTTAATTTTTTAAATATTATAAATATAACTATTTATTAGCTAAGCAATATTAATTTTTTAAATATTAATTAACTATTATAATGCTTTTTAATTATTTAAAACTTTATTAATAATATAAAAATTATTTTTTAAGTGCTTAATTAAGCAAGTATTAATTATGCTATTTAAAAATAAAGATTTTATAATAAAAGCATAAACTAAGTAATTTAGAAATTTAAGCATTAAAAAAAAAGATTGCAAAAAAAATCTAAGCTTTAAAACTACTTAAAAAAAAACAAATTAAAAAAAAAACAAGCTTTTTTTTTATATTTACTAAAGCTTAAGTTATTTATTTTATTATTAATAGCAATAAATAATTAAAAAAAAGCTAAAAAAATAACTACTTAATTAATTAAAACTACTTTATTTATTTATTTTTTAATTAATACTAATATAAATATATAAAAAATAATTATTATAAAAGCATTTAGCAATTAATAATTTATTTTAATACTAAAATAATTAATTAATAAATTAAAAATAATATAATAAGTTTATAAAAAAAAAATATATTAGTTTAAAAATATATATTTTAGCTTTTTTTTTATTATATTTATTTTATTAAACTTTTTATTTATATTTAATTTTGCTATTTTATTTACTTAATAAACTTTAACTTTTTATATTTAATATAAATATTTTTAGCATTTATATTTAAAAAATCTTATAATTATTAAAAAATAATAACTTAAATTAATAATTAAAAATATTAAACTATATAACATAGTTTATAAACAAGTGAACTATTTAAGCAAATAAACCACTTTTTACTTTAATGCATATATTTTTTCTTTATTATGTAATAATTTATCAATAATAAAATGTTAAATAATTTAATTAAAGCTAAATTATAATTAGCTTTTTAAGCTATTTAGTTATCTTAAAAACTTAGTGTTTAACGCGTTTATAAAATTTATAATATTTCTTGCATTATATTATATAATAAAATAAACAATTATATTGCTTAAAATAAAACCTGCGTTAATATGTATAAACTTAATTTAATTAAAAAAAATATTTTTTTTTAAATATATTTTCGATTTAAATAAGCAAAAATATTTCTTTGCTTATGCTTTTATAAAAAATATAGCTAATTTTTTGTGCAACTTGCAAAATAAACTGCCTATTAGCAAGCATTAGGCTTATAACTTCGTTAATTACTATAAAAAGCTTAAATCGTAATTTATGCGTGCTTACAATTATTAAAAGGCATTATATAAAGATCTAAAGATTATTAGCGCGTAGTTTAAGCGTTATATGCGTATAAAAACGCAATATAGCATTTATAATAACAATGTTTAAAACTTTAATAAAACTAAGTTTATAATAAGCTAGATTTGCTTATATATAGTTATTATACGTGCTAATTAATATAAAAAGCATAAAGCAGTATAGCTTAATAATAAAGAATAATTAATAGCAATTTATTTAATTAATTTATGTAGTTTATTTATTTTGCTTTATATTGTGTTTTAAAAGGTTTCCTATTTTAAGCATTAGTATTAAAACATTAACCTTTTAACTAATTAAGTACTTAATATTAGTTTAAATAAATAAACAAACAATAATATAAAATTAAAATAAACAAAATACTTTAAAAAATATATTTAGCTGTTTTAAATAAGCAAATATTAATTATTAGTGCTAAATTAGCATAAAAGTTATATATTAGCTAAGTTTAAAAAGTATTACAAAAAACAATATATTATAACTATTGCTTTGCTTTTTTACTTGTTATATTTAACTTAACTATTTAACGTTAAGCTTTATAACGTTTTAAAGCAAGCGTATAATTATTAAATTAATAAATTTGTTAAGTTATATATTAATTATATTATTAAGCCTAAGTTTTTTATTATGTTTAAAAAGGCCTTTTTTGCTACTTTTTTAAAATTTAATATTTAAAAAGGTTTTTAAAAGTTAAGTTTAATACTTTATAATTTATAAGCCGTAATTTTAAAGCTAAATATGCAGTTATAGTTACTAACGCTAATTTTTAATACTATTAACTTATTTAAACTTTAAGTTTTTTAAACGCTAAAAACTGCTAAAAAAGCAAACATGCAGTTAACTTTTATTAAAAGCTAAATTTTTAATTATTAAAAAAGCTCCTTAGGGCTAATTTTAAAAGCTATTAATTAGCTTGCGAAATTAAATCAAATATTAGCATATTAAGTTACTTTTATAAGAAATAAAATCTAAAAGCTTTAAAAAGCAAATAAAGCATTTAGCAAGCGTTAAAAAAGTAAAAAAAAGCGCTTACAAAATAAAGAAAGTTTTATAATAAAAAATACAATAGATTTAATTACTTAAAAAAATACGCAAAACTTAGTACAGTTATAAACGTTAAAAAGTTGTAGTAATAATAAGCTAAGTGTGCTATGCTAGCAATAATATAAACAGTGCAACAAAACTAGCTATAATGCAAAAACTTATAATAAAGATATAAAAATAAGTAATAAATTAAAATCCGATTAATTTTTAATAATAACTGCTTTAGTTATAATATTATTAATAATTAAATATAACAAACTAATAAAAAGTAGTTTATTTGCTTAAATAGTTCATTTGTTTATAAACCACGTTATAGTAAATAATATTAATATTAATATTTATATTTTATACTTTTTATATTATTTGCTTTTATACTTTTAATTTATATTAAAATTTTTAACTTGTTTATAGTTTTTATTTAATTATAAAATATAGCAAAAGTATATATATGCTTAAATATTATTAAGAATTATTTTTATTATATATATATGCTTTTAATTATTATATTTTTTATTTTTAAAAAAGTTATTAATATTATAAATTAGCTAAAAATAAAAGCATTTCTTTTTAAAAGTTTTAAAAAGCTAATACTTAATATTAACGCATATAAATAATTAATATAAAAAATAGCAAATTTTAAAATAAAAACAAAAAGAAAAAAAAATAAGCATATATATATAAACTTAACTATTAATTATAAAAAGCTTTTTTTTAAAAACTAAAAGCTTTTTAAAAATAGCTTTAAAAAAAAGCTAATAATTATTAAAAGTTTAAAATATAAAAAATATTTAGCTTGCTAGCTTTTTTTATAAATTAAAAAACTAAATATAAAGAATATTTAGCTAAAAAATATACTGCTTTTTTTAGTTAATGTTTTTTAAAGTTTGTTTTAAGGTTTTATTTTATATAAAAAAAAATAACCTTTATAAAAAGTTTATTTTTTAAAAATCTAAAAAAAAAAAAAAGTAGTACTAAAAAAACATTTTAGTTATATATTTTTTAAAAATAATAAAACTTATTAAAACTTATTTTTAAATTTAATTTAATAAATATAAAAAAAAGCAATATATTTAATATATAAAAAGTATTATAATAAAAAAGCATTAAAATATTAATAGTTTATATTATATATAATTGGCTTAGTAGCGTAGTGGTATACGCTTGGCTATTTCTTTTAAAGTTGTAGGTTTAAGTTTTGCCCGGTTTATAGTTGCTTTGCTTTAAAGCAAAAGTTAGTTTGCTTTTAGCTCGGTTTAAACTGTATGCTTACTGCATTAAAGGCATAAAAATTAAAAGTTAAATAGCTAAGCTAAAAGTCCAAAGACTTTGCTTTTTTGCTAGTATAGCAACATAAGTAACTAACTTAGTATATTAGCTACTATAAAAACGGGCAGCTTTAGCTTTTGCTGCTAATGCTACATAAGTATTAGTTTTTTTATGTAGCAAACAGCTCGTATTTTTAGCGTAATTAAAACTTAAAGCTTACTGCTTAGCGCTAGGCAATTTATAAAAAATATAGCATTATATAATGCTTAAAATCTACTTAATACTGTATTATTTATAGCTTGCAAAACTTAAGGCTAGCAAAAGAGCGCCTTTATTACTAATTAACAAAAAACCTTTTTATTAGCGCGCTAATTTTTATACCTTTGCATTATAAAGCAGAAGTGCTATTAACTTAGCATACGAGATTTAAAAGCAAAGTATTATGTAAAAAAAGCAGCAAATTAATAAGATCTATAGCAAAACCGTTGCATACTTTGCATATACAGGTAGTTTTTGCCCCGAAAAAGGTTTTTACTTGTATAAAGTTTTACTAGATAGCTACCAGCATAGCTAACAGGCCGTTTGTTCAAGTAATACAAATTATTATTATTATATATAATTTTAATAAAAGTTTTTTATATTTTTAACTTATTACTTAATAAAAAAGCGCTTAATTTTTAAAAAAAAGCTTTTATAATATATTTTATTATATAAAACTGTTTAATAAACATAAATAAAATAGTATTTTATATATTGAAATAAAGCAGTGTAATTATGCAAGATTTACTATAATACTTTAATTGCAAAAAAATAAGTTATAATTTATGCATTTAAGCAATTAAGCTATATATAAATTAAGAAATTAAACGATTAATTAAAAAGTTATTTAATAATATAAATAAAGCAACTATAGCTAATTTTTATAATATTAAGCATAATATATTGTATTACTTAGAACTAATGGCTTTAAAAAGCTATGCTAAAAGCTACTTAATTTTACATATAGGTAAAAACTGTACTAAAGCTAAATAAAAATATTTCTGCTAATTGCTTGCTATTACAACTTATACTTTTTTTATAGCTAATTGTATAAGCGCTATTATTTAAAGCTGCATTGCTTGATTTTTATTTAATACTGTTATTTTTGCTGCTTATGTTTTTGCTTGCTGCGCAAGTATAGCTTTTTGTTATTTAAACTGCTTACTAACAGTTTTTAAATAGGTTTTTTTTAAGCTAGTCTTAAAGCTTTAGCATATTAATAATAGTTTGCAATTTTGTTTTTTGTATAATTGCTAACATAGTTTTTTTTAGTAAGCAACCCTTTAAGTAAATAGTATTTTTGCTTGCTAAATTGTTAGCTTTTTGTTTATGCAACATTTTTGTAGTAATAATAATACATAGTTAGTTTTAGGCTAGCTTTATTACAAACTACATAAAGCAGTAAATAAAAGCGTTTTTTGCTAGCTTATGCGCTTAAATAGCTTTTAAGCATTTTGCTATTTAAGCTAAATAGTTACTTTAGCAAAAAAGGCATATAGCTGCTTTTTTTTCGGTTTATATTAAGTATAGGTTTGCTTTATTTTTAGTATGTTTTAAAGATTTATATTAGCTGCATTTTTGCTTGTTTTTACATATGTTAGCTTAGTAGCTTTATTTTTAGTAGTTATAGCATTAAGTTATTATTACATTTATAAAGTAAAAAGCTACTTAAAAATAGCAGTAGTTCTAAAAAAATCTATTAATATATATTATATTTATATTTTTTATAGTTATAACTTTAATATATACTAAGCATGTTTTTTGCTTATACTATAGCAAGCAAAATAAAAAAAACAGCTTTTTGATTTTTAGCTTTTAATTAGCTAACTTAAGTTAAGCTAGCATTTTTTTATTTTTTATTTTTAATATTTGCTTAGTTAGCAAGCTAAAAACTATTAGCTAATATAGTTAAAAGTATACTTTTGATTTTTTGCTAAACGCTTAATAAGTTTATAATATATTTGCTAGCATTTAGGTTTAAATTTTTTGCTTGTTAAAAATAATTTTTTAATTATTGTTTAGTAGTTTATATATTGCTTAAACTACGTTTGTTTTTATTGCTTAGTTTAGCTTTTATACTATAATTAATTTTGTTTTTATTTTAGCTTTATAGCTAATAAAAGTTATAATAACAGCTTAATTAAAATGCATTGCTATAATAGCTTTAAAGTAAATTAATAAAATAACGCGTAAAAAATTTTTATTGCTGTTTATTTGTAGCGCGTTTACGTAAAATATAAGCTATTAATAAAAAAAGTTAGTAACTTTAGCTTGCTTACTTATACAATCTTTAAATCGTTAAATTTACGCGTATAGCAATTTAACTTTTATAGCAAGCTTTTTTTGCTTTATTAATAATGCTTATAATAAGTTTTAGTTAGTATGTTTGCTATTTTTATTATTACTGTTTGCTTATAACTGCTTGCTTATTTGTTAAAAATAGTATGCTTTTAATAGCTTTTTAACGATTTAACAAGCGTTATAAATAGTTTGCTTATTTAGGTTTTTTTTAAGAAAGATTTTAGCGTTTATTATTGCTTTATTTAGCTTATTCGCGTAGTATTACAAGTTTAACGTTAAGCTTATTACTAGCTATTGCTAATTTAAGTTTGCATTGTTAGCTAGTTATAGCTAGTTCTGCGTTAAAAAAGTTGCATTATAGTTTTTTGCTTTTTTTATTTTTACTTTTATTTTTTTTTAAGCTGTTACTTGTATGGGCTCGTTTTGTTTATAGTAGGTTTTCGTAAGTCTAGTTTTTAAAGCTACGCAGGTGTTTTTGTAAATTTAGCTAGTTGCAAAAAAAAGCAAAAAAAGCTCGTATATTAAGCATAATAATTAAATCTATATTTTAAAATCTAGCGTAATACTTATACTTTTATTTTTATTATATAATTTAGCTTAAACTTATTTTAACTAGCTAGTTAGCTTATTTAGTTATTTTACTTTATTTTAATTTTCTTTTATTAAAATATAGCTGCTTTTAGTTTATTTTAATACTTATAATTATAAAGTTCTTTATTTTTATTAGCGTTTTTTAAATAAGGTTAATATTATTTTTTTTGCTTATTTAGTTTTATAAGTTCTTTTTTATTCCTTTTGCTACGTTTAAAAGTAGTTTAAGCTTTAGCGCTTATAAAAGCATTATAACTTCGTTAAAACTAGTTTTAGCTTCTTTATATATTTAAATATATAAGCAAAAGCTTTTAAAAATGCTTAATGTTTTTTTTGTAAAAGTGCTTATAAAAAGTTTATACTTTTTTTTTTTTGAACTATTAAGCTTAGCTAAGTTTTATACTTAGCTTACTATACTTAAAAAGAAAAATATTTATAAAAGTATTTGTAGCAAAATAATTTTGCACTATTAAAACGTTTTTATATTGCTTATAATAGGACTTCTTTAATATAATTGTTAGTTTTTTTTGCTAGGAACCTTTTTTGCGCTTTAAAGTAAAAAGCACTAAAAAAGCAAAACAATTAATTTTTAGTTTTTTTTAGCGTTTTTTTTTTACTTTATGTATTTTTAGCGCTTAATAATAAAAAAGCTAACTTATTAAATCTAAAAAAAGTTACTTTTAGTTTTTTTAGACGTTAATAAAGTTTAGTGCTTATTAAAAGCAATAAACGTAAATCTTTTTGTAATTTAAAGCTAAAATGCTTTTTAAAGTTCGCTTTTAAAAATTAAATAAACTATTTATAACTTTTTTAATTATTAACACCTTTTTTTAAATACTAGCTTATTAAGTTATAAAACACGTAATATAAATATAAAGCTTTAATAAACTTATATATATAATTATTATACTAATAAAAGCAAAAAAGTATAAAATAACTTAATATAACCTTTATATTAAAGTGTTTTATTATTTAATACTTTTATAATCTTTAGAAAACTTATTTGTTATTTTTATTAATAGTATGCTTAAAGTTTAAAATATATACTACTTTTAAAACAATATTAATAAAAATAGTAATTTAGTAATTATTTAAGCAATATTTTATTATAAAATATTTTATTTAAAGAATTATAGCAATTATTATAGCTTATTTTGCGTTTTGCTAGTTTATAAAAAGATCTTTTATAAACTAGTTATATTTAAGTTTAATATTTATTTTTAAAGCTTTAGCTTTTTTATTTATATATAACTAAAGCAATACGTTTAGCAAAGCTTTTATTTTGCGCTTATTTAGCTATTTTTTAGCGTTTAGCTTTATAAGGATATTTATAATATAAATAGCTTTAATTCTTTATTTTGTAGTATTTATTTTATAAAAATCTTTATAGCAGCTATAAATAGTAAGCTTTCTTTAGTAATTTAAATATCTTTGTTTATATTAATAAGTTTTTTTAATAGCTGTTTGTTGTTTTAAAAGAAAAGTTTTTAATTACTGCTTTTTATTATTTTTATATATTATTTTTAAAACTTTACTTAGCAAAAAACAATAAGCTAGCTTTTATTTATTATAAAGCTTTAGTTTATTAAAATGTTTTATATTATTATTTTTTTAATAATTATTTAAAGCTTTTTTTAATAGCAGTTTTTTTAAAGATTTTATAAATAATAATTGTTAAATATTTAGTTTTTATACTGCAGGTTTTTATTCTTTATGTAGTTTTAGCTTTATTACTAAAACTATTAGATTTTTTATAAACGTAACGTTAAACTTATTAAAGCAAAAATCGTTATTTTTGCAGTATTCTTTAATTTTAAATAAGTACTATATTAATATTATAAAACTTTTTATAGCTATAAATTTTAACATTTAGTTTGCAGCTTATAAAAATGCTTTTAAATATTTAGTTTTTAGTTTAAGTATATAAAGTAGCGTTTTATTTACGTTTATTAAGCAGTTTTATGCAACAAAATATGCTATAAAAGCTTTTTTTTAAAAATTAAGCGCTTTTTTACTAAGCAACAAGTTAAAAATATAAAAAACTTTTATTAAAATTACATATAATATAAACTACTAATATTTTAATGCTTTTTTATTGCAATACTTTTTATATATTAAGTATATTACTTTTTTTTATATTTGTTAAACTAAGTTTAAAAATAAGTTTTAGCAAGTTTTGTTATTTTTAGAAAACATATAATTAAAGTGCTTTTTTAGTACTACTTTTTTTCTTTTTTCTAGGTTTTTAAAAAATAAACTTTTTATAAAAATTATTTCTTTTTATATAAAATAAGATTTTAAAACGAACTTTAAAAAAAACATTAACTAAAAAAAGCAGTATGTTTTTTAGCTAAATATTCTTTGCATTTAGTTTTTTAATTTATAAAAAAAGCTAGCAAGCTAAATATTTCTTATACTTTAAACTTTTAATAATTATTAGCTTTTTTTTAAAGCTATTCTTAAAAAGCCTTTAGTTTTTAAAGAAAAGCTTTTTATAATTAGTAGTTAAGTTTATATATATATGTTTATTTTTTTTTCTTTTTGCTTTTTTTTTAAAGTTTACTATTTTTTATGCTAGTTGCTTATATATTTTAGTATTAAGTATTAGCTTTTTAGAACTTTTAAAAAGAAATGCCTTTATTTTTAGCTAATTTGCAATACTAATAACTTTTTTAAAAATAAAAAATATAATAATTAAAAGCATATATATATAATAAAAGCAATTCTTAATAATATTTAAACGTATATATGTTTTTGCTATGTTTTATAATTAAGTAAAAAGTATAAGCAAGTTAGAAATTTTAATATAAGTTAAAAATACAAAAACAAATAATATAAAAAGTATAAAATATAAATATTAATATTAGTACTACTTGCTATATATAGTTTAATATTTTTAATTTTTAATTTAAATTATTATTTTTTAGTAATTATAAAATTTTTTAAATATAAATGCTAAAAGTATTTATATTAAATATAAAAAGTTAAAACTTATTAAATAAATAAAATAGCAAAGTTAAATATAAATAAAAAGTTTAATAAAGCAAATATAATAAAAAAAAAGCTAAAATATGTATTTTTAAATTAGCGCATTTTTTTTTTATAAACTTACTATATTATTTTTAATTTATTAATTAATTATTTTATTGCTAAAATAAATTATTAATTGTTAAATGTCTTTATAATAATTATTTTTTATATATTTATATTAATATTAATTAAAAAATAAGCAAATAAAGTAGTTTTAGTTAATTAAGTAATTACTTTTTAACTTTTTTTTTAATATATTTATAATTTACTTTTTTTAAATATTTATTGCTACTAATAGCAAAGTAAATAACTTAAGCTTTAGTAAATATAAAAAAAAAGCTTGTTTTTTTTTTTAATCTGTTTTTTTTAAGTAGTTTTAAAGCTTAAATTTTCTTTGCAATTTTTTTTTCTAGTGCTTAAGTCTTTAAATTGCTTAGTTTATGCTTTTATTATAAAGACTTTGTTTTTAAGTAGCATAATTAATGCTTATTTAACTAAGCATTTAAAAAATAATTCTTTTGTTATTAATAAAGTTTTAAACAATTAAAAAGCATTATAATAGTTAACTAATATTTAAAAAATTAATATTGCTTAACTAACAAATAGTTGCACTTATAATATTTAAAAAGTTAAGTTTACTAATAAATAGCAAAATATATATGCTTTTTTTTTTTTAAATTTTGTTTTTTTTATTTAGCTAACTTTTTTTATTTTATATAATTAAGCATTAAGCTATTTGCAAATCAAAATTTTTAGTAATAATATTAGTAATAAATATATTTAATAAAAAGTTAGTTATAATTTTTTTTATATATATTATATAAATTAATATATTTAAGTTAGCTTTAATTAAATAAAAAAGCAAAAGCATTTAAAATCTTGTTTATTATATATAAAAGCAACTAAAAGCAGTTCTTAAAGCAAATATATATATTAAATTCTTTATAATTTTTGCTAATTTATAGCTATATTTATATAGCTGTTTAAAATATAAAATGCTATACTTTATAAGCATTATAAACAGTTATTAATAATAGCTAAAAGCAAAAAATATATAAAGTTTTATTTTTTTCTTTTGTTATATTATTTTAAAATAAAGATTTAATACGTATACTAACTATGCATTTATTATTTAGTTATAAAACTGTTTATTTTATAATTTTAAAAATAATATAACTAAATATTTTAAAGTTAATATAATAACTATAGCAGTTAAAAAAGATTTTATGCTTAAAAACTTTAAAAGATAAATAGTTTTAACTAAAGATACTTTTGTTTGCTTAACTAAAAAAAAAACTAAGTTAAAACGCAAGTTAAAACGTTTTTTTTAAGCTAGTTTTATTGCTTAGCTTATTAAGTATAATATTAGTAAATAATAAATTAATATTGCTTAAAAAATTAATATAACGCTTAAATGTTTAAAGAAATAGCTAAAAAAATAAATTAAATAAGTTATATAAAGTAAAATAAAATAAAGAAATTAAACAATTTGCTTATATAGCAATGTTTTTTTTAATACAATTTACAATTATTTTTTCTTATTATATAGCTTATAAATTTCTTTTTAAGCGTAATAAAAAAAAAAAAAATAGTTATTATATAAAAAGTTAAGTTATAACATTTATAAAAGCAAATATATAAAACTTTTGCAACAAAAAAATTAAAAATATACAAAATAAGAATTATTAATACTAAATCGTTAAATTTTTTTTTGTTTTTTCTTTAGTTTTTATTTCTTTAGCTTTATATAATTAAATAATTCTGTTTATTCTTTTGTAGCAAAATTCTATTTTTACTAAGCTTGCTTTAGATTTTGCTTAAGCATTTATTGCTTTATTAAATGCTTATTATTGCTTAATAATAGCTTTAAATTATTATTAATAGTTTAAGCACATAAAATATAAACTAATAATTTCTTAAAGCTTAATAATAATGTTTTTTGCTTTTTAGTAGTTTTAAAGTTTTTATTAAGTATTAAATAGTTTAAACTAAAAGTAAAAAAAGCTGTTTAGTTTTAAATAAAAGTAATAAAGCAATTAAAAATAAAAAAACTTATACGTAAGTATTAATATAATAAAATAAACTTAAGTAATTAAAACTAATAAATAGTTTTTATTTCTATTTTTTTTGTTTTTATACATTTTTAAAAAAAAGCAATAATAATTTATACTAAAACTAAGCTATTAAGCTATTTAAAAAACGTTAAAATAAAATAAAAACCTATATTTTTAGCATAATAATAAAAAAAGTACTAATAAACTAGCTACTATAAAACTAACAAATATAAAACTAATAAAAAAAAAGCTATAAAAAATACGCTTAGTTTTAAGCAAAAAAAAATAGTTTTATGCATTATAACTTAATTATATAGATTTATATAATAAGTAAAAATAAAAAACAAAACAATTAATAAAAAAAAAAAAGTAAAAAAAAAAAATCTATTGCTTTAGTTTTTATTAGTTATTACTTTTTAAAGTGCTTTATAATATAATAGCTAAAAAAATAAAATAAGCTATTATATTTTTTAGCATTTAAAATATTTAAAACGCTAAAAATTATACTGCAGCTTTTATAAACTTAAAAAGCTTTTATAACTTGTTATATTTTTTTTGCTTTTTACGGCTTAACTATTATAGCTTTAATTATTAAAAGCTTTATTATTTTAATTTAATTTTTAATAAATAGCTATAACATTAGTAGTTTATATATTAAAGTTAAGATTTTTTAATTTTTAGTACTTTTAGTTATTTTATATAAATTGTTTTAATTTTTCAGAAAAAAACAACTTTTTTAATTTTTTGTTAGTTAGTTTTGCTAATTAGTATTACTTATAATTAACATTTTTTTTAATTTTATAAGAGCTAATCTATTTATATAGCAGCTTTTTGTTATTAAATTTATTTATTAAAAGTATAATATTATAAAAAAAAATAAAAGAACTTTTTTTAAGTAGTTGCTTAATTTTATAGGCGTTTTTTTAAGATTTAGCTTTTATAGCTAATTTTTTTTTCTTAGTTATAATTGCTTTAACTTTTATAATATTTTAGTTGTAGCGTTTTAGCTGCTTAATTTTAGCTTTAATAAAATTTTTATAAAAAATAATATTTTGCTACTTAATTATTTTTTATGTTAATATTACATTTTTTACTAGTAAAATTAGCATTTTTTTATATATTAGCTTATATAAGCTATAGTTATAATAGCATACAAAAATATAATTTGCTTATATTATTAAGTTTAAGTACTTTAGCTAATTTTTTTTAGTTTTATTTATTATTTATATAAGGCTTTTTTTTATTAGCTTATAGCTTTTTTTAATAAAGCTTTAAGCCTAAAAATAATAAGCTAAACTATAGTTTATTTTGTAGCTTAAAGTATTTACTGCGTTTTTTATTTCTTTTTTAAATTTAAAGCTATTATTACATTTGATTTTAATAAAAACTTTATGCTAAAACACGATTTTCTTTTTGATAAATTTAAGTATTTTTAGAGAATTTACGTATTTTAAAAGCTTAGCTTTTAAATAAGTTATTATTTTGCATTTTGCTTTTATAATAGCTTTAAATTTATTGCTTAATAACATAGTTTGCACATTTATAACCTAAAAAACCAAAAAATCTAAAAAATAATTAAAATAGTATTTTTTAGTTCTTTTATTATTAACAGATTTTTAGCAATTAAAGCAACTAATAATTATAACATAAACATTTTAATAAAGGCTTTTTTAGTAATATTTTTAAGTTATTTGCTAAATTATAAATATTTAGCCTTTATATGTTATTTTTTTATGGTTTTCCTTAATAAGAGCTTTTTAGATTTTTTTGTTATTAATAACCTTTTTTAGCATTTCTTTAAACTTTGCTTTTTTTTTAAAAATAAACTTGTTAACAAAAAATTTAAGAGCTTTTTTTCTAAAATAACTCTGCTTTTTCTTTATTATAAGTTTTTTTAAAACTTGCTTAAAAATAAAATACTTAGCAATTTGTTTGCTTTCTTTGCTTTAATTTTCTTTTAAATATAGCAAAAGTTTTATTTTAGGTGCCTTAAACTAGAATGGTCCTTGCGTTTGTACTTCTTTAGCTACACTACCCTTTTACTAATTATAACCCTTTTTACCCCCTTTAACACAAACTTGGAATTTTGGTCTAAAGCAACTATGTTGATTTTCTTGCTTACGTTTTTATTTAAAAAACAACAAACTGTGATTTATTTACGTAGTAACTTTAAATCTGTTTAAAGTTATACTTAATTAATTAATTATTATATTTTGTATATAGTTATATTTTTTTCGTATTTTTTTAACGCTTAATTATTATTGCATTACATACTATAGATTTTTTAACTAAAATATTATTTTTTTTTATTATTGTTTTTTTTGCAATTACTTTGCTTGTTTATATAGTTTACTATACTAGCGTTTATACTACTTTTTATATTTAAATTAACTAACTTTTTTAATATTATTTTTATTGCTTTTAACTTTAAAAATAATTTTAATTATAAAAGCAATAATTTAAATAAAAAATCTAATTTTATATGCTAATAATAAGTTGTAATAAACATATAAAAGTATTAGCAAAGTTAGTAATTAGTTCGTACTAGGCTAATATAAACTAATATTAATACTAGGCTAGTTTAAACTAGCTTAGTATTATACTAGCTTAGTATTAGTCCGTACTAGCTTAGTATTTTTTTTCCTGGACTAATACTAGCCTAGTATTAGTCCGTATTAGCTTAGTATTTTTTTTTCCGGACTAATACTAGCTTAGTACGTACTAAACTAGCCTAGTATTTATACTAGCCTAGTATTATACTAGGCTAATACAAATACTAAATGTTAATAATGTAATAAATAATTATCATTTAATAAAACAAATTATATTGTTTTAAAGAGCTTAAAAGACTAATTATAAATACTTTTTAAAATTAAAAAAAAGCTTTATTTTAAAGGCTAAAAAATTAATTTTACAAAATACTAAATACTAGGCTAATATGGACTAATACTAGCCTAGTATTTTTTTTCCCGGATTAATACTAGCTTAGTATTAGTTCGTACTAGCCTAGTATTTTTTTTCTTGAACTAATACTAGCCTAGTATTAGTCCGTACTAGCCTAGTATTTTTTTTTCCGGACTAATACTAATACTAGCCTAGTATATACTAGGCTAGTATTTGGACTAAGGACTAAATTACCAACCCTGAGTATTAGTATTGCAATTATAATTAAAGCTATAATTTTTGTTAGTTTTTAAAAAGATAGCTTTTATTGCAAACTATAATTAATAACTAGTTAAAGCTATAAATACGCAAAATAATTAATGTATTAAAAAACCTTAAAGTTTAATAGCGTTTTTAAAAAGCTAATATTTAAATAAAATTCAAGAAAAACAATATAAGTTGCAATATTATTAATATTTTTGCATTTTAAAACAAGCTTTTTACTTTATTTAAATAATTAGCTTTTATTAAATTTAATTTTAAAGCATTTAAAGCTTTTAATAAAAAGCTTTGCTAAGTTAAAAATATTTATAATATATAATAAATTAAAAGGTTACTTTATTCTTTTTAGTTTTAAATCTAAAACGTATTTTTATATTTTGTTGCCTTTTTTTTAGGTATTTTTACGAATTAGCAAACTAAGCATAAATTTTATAACATAACTAAAGCTAATATACTGTTTTCTTATATTACTAAAGTATATATAATTATAGCTTTATTATTAAATATATATATACTTTTAATAAGTAATTTTTTATAATAATTTATTAGTATTTATTTTTATAGTAATAAAACATAAACTTAAGTAATTAATACTTTTGCTTAATTTAAAGTATATATTAGCTATAAATTTATTTTAAAACAGCTAAATAAAATAGCTAAACAAAATTATATATATAATAACTAATTAATTAATGTTTTAATATTTAAATTAATAAATATATAGCTTAATTTAAAGCATATTATTTATAACTTAAGTATTATGTTTATATATAATAATTTTAACTTTAAAAACAATGTTTAAAATTTTAGCATAAATTATAAAAATATTATGTAAAATTTAACTAATTGTTTTATAATTGCTAGTTTAAACATGTTTAGCTTATTTATATAATTATAATAGCATATTATTACTTTTTTTAAAAAAAAATAGCTTTTTTTTTATTTAATGCTAATTTTAGCTTATATAAATAAAACAACTAATTATTTATTAGTTTATGTTATTTATTCTTTATTTAAATTATTACATTTAAAAAGATTTGCTTTATTTTTAAATATTATATAACTGCAAAATAATGTTAGCTATATTTTATAAACCTTTGCTATTTATAAAAACAAAAAAAAAATATCTAAAGTATATTAAGTTTATAATATTTTATTTTGTACTATTTTAAATTATTAAAATTATAATAAATAACTTGTAATAATACATAAAAATTAAAAAACTACATTTTTTATTTAAGCTATAATAGCTACTTAAATAAAAATAAGCAATATATATAACTGTAAACAATAAATGCTTTTTATATTAGCTTTTTTTTATATTGCGCTAAATTTTATTTAACTAATTTTTTAGACTTTCTAAGATTTTTTTATAAAATATAACGTATAATTCTTTAGCTGCAAGCAGTATATTAAAAAAAATAAAGTTTAATATTATTAAGCTTTATTATTGCTATATAATAAGTTTTATGCTTATATTTTAGTGTTCTTAATTTATAATTTAGTTAAATTTAATATACTATTTTTTAATAAAGTTTAACTAAATTATATTTAAATAGCATTAAAAAGCATAAATTTTATATTATTTAAGCAAAAAATTATAGCTTTATAGTTTTAATAGTTAAAATATACAAATTAAACAAAAAAATATACTTAAAACAAAAGCAAATTAATTAATATTAAGTTTTAAAGCTATTATTAATATATAAGTATTATAAAATATTTATTTATAATAATTATAGTAGTTTAGCTTAATAACTATAAAGTATTATATTAAATTATTTCTTACTTTTTTATTTTTTTTTATAAAAAAAAGTTTAGTAACTATAGATTAAAAATATTATATTTTGCTTAGTTATTTTATTTTAATGTTATAAAACTAGAACTTGTAATAAAAATATTACAATTAAGCTTTATTTAGTATACTATAGCTAAAAGCAAATAAAAAGCTATTAATTTAGCTTTAAAGTATATTAATAGTGCTTTTATTATTAATATCAAAAATAATAAAAATTTTACGCAGAATATTTTTGTTATATTTAATTAATTAGCTATTATAAGCTTTTATACTGCTTTAATTTATAGCAATATAAAATAGTTTTTTTAAACATATTAAAATAAGCAGTATATTTTTCTTTTTATTAATTAAAATATTATTAAATATGCTTATAAAATATATATTAATAATAATATTAAAAAACGTACTAATAACTATACTATATTATATAATCCTTTTAATGCGCTAAATTTATTAATAAAAAAAAAGCAATAATTTACTAATACTAAAATTAATAAATTTAATACTAAAGTTATTTAATTAACTAAAGTTTTAATATAGTAAAACATATTAAGTTTAGCTAATAAAAATAAGCTATTTATTAAAAGTAATAAAAAATAGCAGCTATATACCTTTAATTATAAAAAAGCAAAAGAAAAAGAAAAAAAAACTAAAGAACTATAGCTAAATATAAATTAGCATAAAATATTATATATGTTTTACTTTTTTTGCTTTTTTTTTAGCTTTTTAGAACTATTATTTACTAGCAATTTTTTATTGTGCTTTAATAATTTAAATTGTATTAATAAATCTATAGCTAGCAATACATTTATATATATAAAAAAAGCACTTAAAAATAATGCAACTATAATTAGTTTTATTAAAAACAACAAAACAAAAATTATAGCTATTATTAAGCATAAAGCTAATTAGCTTAATTATATACTAAGCGTTTAACAAATATTTAACTGCTGCTTTATTTATATTTTTAGTATTAATTTTAAGGTTAAACAAAGTATATTTTTAGTAGCATTTCTAATTTATGCTTTATTTATAAAATGCTTAACATATTTATTAAAAGCATGCTAATATATTATAAAAAGCTTAGCATATAAAACGTAGCTATATTTTTTTTATTTATTTTATTTAAATATTTCTATAGCATTATAAACTAAAAAAAATATAGTATTTATATTAACTACTTTATTAAATATAGCAGTAATATACTATTAAACTTTTTTTAGCATAAAATATTTTGCTATATTATTAATAGCAAAATTTAAGTATTAATATAAGTTTATAAAGTATTTTATGCAGAATTTTTAGAGCTTTTATTATAAAAACTAAAAAATAGTTTTTTTTTAAAGCATAAACTACTAGCGTATTTTTAGTAGTAATTTTAGTAGTTAGCTAAAGTTATAATAATATAAATTGTAGTATACTTTTTATTATATATTTTTTTGCTTTTTAAAATCTTTATTATTTAGCTGCTATAAAAACTATAAAGTATACTTTTTAAAGCATTTTATATTTATAAACTTATATATATTTAGCTAAATAGCTTATAGTTTATTTTTAAACTTTAGTTTAGTTTTAGTTTATTTAGTAAGCTTAATTAGCTTAAATTATTTTAGTTTAAAATTAACTATTAAACTATTTTTATTTTTAAGCTTATTAGTTATAATTAATTAATAATTTAATAGCATAAATTATATATAGCTAAACGTTAAGCTTTTTAATATACTATTGTTTATGTTTGTTATAAAGCATAAATTATTTTAATTGTTTTTTAGTAGCTTTTTTTTATGCTTTAGTTTAAAAAACTTAACTTTTTGCGTTTTTAGTAAATTAAAATACTAATAAAAAGCAAAAAAGAATATTATTTTTTATGTTATATTATTTTAAACAGCTTAGTTAAACCTTTATAATAAGTTTAAAAGGTTTTTAAAAGCAATAAAGCTAAACTAAATAATATGCATTACGTTATAAATATTTATTCTTATTTTAAAAGTTATAATAGCAAACATAATTTAATAAAAAAAGTTTAGCTTTATAAACTTATTATATAATTATTATTAGTTATTAAAACGTATATTTATATTATATTTTTAAACAAAGCGCTTTATTTTAGTTAAAATAAACTTTAATTTTTAAAGCTATATTATTAAGAAATAACGCATAATAATAAGCTTTTTTTTGCTATTTATAAAAATAATAATTTTAAAAATTAAGTATGCTATATTATGCTATGTTTTATTAATTAAAAAACTTAATTACTAGTAATTTTTTATAATAGTACTTTTTTTTATAAAATAAACAACAAAAAATATATTAAGCTAATTAACTAAAGCATAAACAAATTATAGTTTTTTTAAATAAATATTTTGCTATTAAAATCTAGCTTTAAGCAATATAAACTTTTAAGCGTTTAAGCTTAATATAATAATACAGCTAAACTATAGTATATTTTATAGAACTAATGCTTTTATATAATATATATTAAAGTATATAATTTAAAAATCTTTTTATTAATAAATTATATAAAGCTTATTAATAGCTATAAACGTAATTTTTTAGTTAAATAAAAAGTTATAAAGCAAATTAATAAAATATTTTTAAGTAGCTTATTTAAGCTTAAAAATAACATATATAAAGCATTTTAAAGCTAATTTAGCTTATATAATATTATTTTATTAAACAATAAAAATATATTTTTATAATTATTTATATAATATTAATTAACTTTTGTTATATTATTTATTATTAATAATAAATAAGTATTAAAAATTTAAGCAATTAAGTTAAACTAATTATATTTTAATTGTTTTAATAAGCATAACTATAAAGTTATTATGCTTTATATAATAACTAAAATAATTTATAACATAATGCTTTTTTTATAACTAGTTTAAGCTATTAATATAATATTACTATAATAAAATATTATATGCTAAATTAACTTAATTTGTTTAGCTTTAAGCTTAAGCTTATATAATTTATTAAATTAATAATAATTTAAAATAGCATTAATAATAGCTTATATAAAGTTATATTTTAATATATGCTATTAGTTATATTTTAATTGCAGCAAAATATGCTATATAAAATACTAAATATAATTATTAAATAAATGCTTTAATACTGCATTATTAGCTAGTTTATTTAGTTTACTAAGCTTTTTAATAAATTCTAAAAGTTCTAAAGCTATTAGTTTTTTTAAAAAATAAGTATTAATTAAGCTAAAACTAGAATTATTAAAAGTTTGCAGTTTTATAGTAAAGTAAAAAAATAATACTAGTTAATAAATTAATAAATAAAGCTTAACTTTTAATTGTTTAAGCTTAAAATATTATAATATAATAAAATATCTTAATTATAAAGTTAATACTAAATATAAGTATTACTATAAAAAGCTTTAAGCAATATTATAATTATTATTTTTAAGGTTTATTAGCAAATAGTTTATAAATATAAGTAGTATATATATGTATACAAAATAAACTTTAGCTCAAAAATCAATAAGGGTACTTTAAACTAAAATATATAAAACGTAGGCCTTAAACCTATAAATACATTTGCACGGGCTCTTAAAGGAAATAAGTTATAGCTTGCAGCAAGCATAGCCTGCTGTTTTATGTTTTTAGTTTAAAGCACCTAAAATAACAAAAGTTCTATTTTTTAGTATACTAAGCTTTTAATTAGTTAATCGCTTAATCTTTTATATGCAATAGTAATAATTATTATATATAATTAAAAATTAATAAAATTTTTTATATTTTTTTTTTAATAATTATTTAATTTATTTGGCCTAGTAGCGCAGTGGTATATGCTTAGCTACTTTTTTTGAAATTATAAGTTCAAGTTTTGCTTAGTTTATAGTTGCTTTGCTTTAAAGCAAAAGTTAGTTTGCTTTTAGCTTAGTTTAAATTGCATGTTTACTGTATTAAAAGCATAAAAATTAAAAGTTAAATAGCTAAGCTAAAAGTTTAAAAACCTTGCCTTTTTATTAGTGCAATAACGTAAATAATTAACTTAATATATTAACTACTATAAAAACAAGCAACTTTAGCTTTTACTGCTAATGCTATATAAGCACTAGTTCTTTTATATAATAAATAGCTTATATTTTTAACATAATTAAAACTTAAAGCTTACTGCTTAATGCTAAACAATTTACAAAAAATATAGCATTATATAATGCTTAAAATTTACTTAATACTATATTATTTATAGCTTATAAAACTTAAAGCTAGCAAAAAGGCGCTTTTATTATTAATTAACAAAAGACTTCTTTGTTAACGTGCTAATTTTTATACTCTTGCATTGTAAAGCAAAAGCATTACTAACTTAGCGTACAAAATTTAAAAGCGAAGTATTATATAAAAAAAGCAGCAAATTAATAAAATTTATAGTAAAACTATTGCATACTTTGCATATACGGGTGGTTTTCGCCTTAAAAAAGGTTTTTATTTATATAAAGTCTTACTAAATAGCTACTAGCATAGCTAATAAGCCGTTTGTCCAAATAATACAAATTATTATTTAATTTATTTAATAGCTTAAGAAGTTTTTTAAAAAGCTTATTAATAGCTATATGTTTTTTTTTAGCATATAATAAAGTATAAAATTAAAGGTTTTTATATATGTTATTTATTTTGTTAATTAAGCATTTAATAATGCTAAAAATTCATTGTTTAGCTAAGCTATAAAAACTTTTATATTAGTTTTTAAATAAAATGTAATTTTATAAAAATAGTTATATAACTTTTAAAAAGTTTTAATAATAGCAAGCTTTTTTAGCTTTATAGCATTATATCTTTTTTTAGAGCTTTTTTATGTTTTAAACTTATATTTTGCTAGCTTAATAGCTTTATTAATTTTTTAGCATAAAATAGCGCTTTAGCTAGTTTTAAAAACATTAACTTTTAGCTAAATAAGTCTTTTTGTATAATTAAAAGTAATAAAAATAAAAGCTGTTATAATAGCTTTTTAAAGCTTTTTTATAGCTTTTTTATAGCTTTTTTTTGCAGTTTTTTAAAGCAAAACAGCTTATTTTTCTATAATAAAACTATTAATAGTTTTGCAATTATAGCATACTTTTATATTTATATTTAATAATATATTATTATTCTTAAAAAAAACTATACTTTTGTAATATTTTTGCAAGTTTTTTATTTGAAAATTTTTATTACTTTTGTTTTTATTAAGCTTTTGCTATTAATATTACATATATAGCTAATTATTTTAGTTGTTTGTTTTGTTTATTTGCTTTTAAGTATGCTAGCTATAATTTTAGCTAGCTTAAAATTAAGCAATATAACATTAAAATTCTTAAAATATTTTAGTATAAATTACTTAATACTTAAAGCAACTTTATAATTATTATATTTAGTAATAAGTTCTTTAATTATTATATTATTAAAAAAAAGTTTATACTTTATTAGTAATATATTATATAAAACTTTTAATAGCATTTTTAGAAATTAAGCTACTAAATTTGTTGCTTTTTGTAAAAAAGTAATTATTTAAAAAAAGCTTATTAGTATAAAAAAAGCAGTTATTGCTTAGCTAAAAATAAAAAGTAGTATTTAATCGTATTTTAAAAATAAATTAACTATAAAAATTACTTTATATATTATAAATTCTTTAAAAAACTTATTATAGCTTTAAAAAAAATTAATATTATATATAATAACTATATTTATTTTTATAGCTAAGTTAATTAATTAAACTTTTTTACTTTTTTTTTGTATTAAAAACTAAGCGTTATAATATAAACTATAAGTTTTTTTAAAAATGCTATATTTAAGTTAAATCTTTAAAACTTTTATAGTAATGTTTTTTAAAAGCTTAAAAATCAAAATGCTGCAAATTTGCTATGCTTTATAAAGAACTATTTTAATTTTATAAAAAAAAAAAATCTTATTATATATTTTTTTTATTTTAGAAAAGTTCTAAAAAAGTGCTATTTTTTTGCAATATTATATTTTAGTTAGTAATGCTGCTTTTTGCTAAGTAAAATTAGTTATATAAAGCTTTTCTAAAAAAATAGCTAGTTATTTAATAGTTAATTAAGTATTTTTAAAAGTAGTACTAAAACATAAATATATGTTTTAATAAATGCTATTTTGTTAAAATAGCATAAAATCTTTTAAGTAATAGCTTGCTTTTTTTAAAGCTTGCTTTTTTTATTTATAAAATTTAAGTAAAACAGTGCTATTAAATAACATATTATCTTTAAAATAAATCTTTTTATTTTTTGTTTTATATATTATATTTAAAAGGGGCTTAATGTTTAAGAGCTTTTTTTGCTTTTTTTTGCGACTAGCTAAATTTACAAAAATACTTGCGCAGCTTTAAGAACTAAACTTACAAAAACCTGCTGTATACAAAACAAGCGTATATAAGTAATAACTTAAAAAGGAATAAAAGTAGAAATAAAAAAAGCAAAAAATTATAACGCAACTTTTTTAATATAGAACTAGCTATAACTAGCTAATAATGCAAACTTAAATTAATAGTAGCTAGTAATAAGCTTAATATTAAACTTATAGTACTATGCAAACAAGCTAAATAAAGTAATAATAAATATTAAAATCTTTTTTAAAGAAAACCTAAATAAATAAACTATTTATAATGCTTGCTAAATTATTAAAAAGTTATTAAAAACGTATTATTTTTAGCAAATAAGTAAGCAGCTATAAATAAATAGCAGTAATAAAAGTAGCAAACGTACTATTTAAAACTTATTATAAGCATTATTAATAAAGTAAAAAAAGCTTACTACAAAAGTAAAATTGCTATATATATAAATTTAGCGATTTAAAAATTGCATAAATAAACAAGCTAAAGTTGCTAACTTTTTTTGCTAACAATTTATGTTTTATATAAACGCGCTACAAATAAACAGTAATAAAAAATTTTTATGCGTTGCTTTATTAACTTACTTTAAAGCTATTATAGCAATAAACTTTAACTAAGCTATTATTATAACTTTTATTAGCTATAAAGCTAAAATAAAAATAAAATTAATTATAATATAAAAGTTAAACTAAGCAATAAAAGCAAACATAGTTTAAGCAGTATATAAACTACTAAATAATAATTAAAAGGTTATTTTTAACAAGCAAAAAATTTAAACCTAAATGCTAATAAATATATTATAAGCTTATTAAATATTTAATAAAAAATTAAAAGTATATTTTTAATTATATTAACTAATAGTTTTAGGTTTGCTAACTAAGCAAATGCTAAAAATAAAAGAAAAAAAAATGCTAGCTTAAGTTAAGCTAGCTAACTAAAAACTAAAAATTAAAAAGCTATTTTTTTTACTTTGCTTACTATAACGTAAGCAAAAAATATACTTAATATATATTAAGGTTATAATTGCAAAAAATGCAAATATAGCGTATATTAATAAACTTTTTTAAAACTATTACTACTTTTAAATAGTTTTTTACTTTATAAATATAATAATAACTTAATGCTATAGCTACTAAAAATAAGGTTATTAAGCTAGCATATATAAAAATAAGCAAAAATATAGCTAGTATAAATTTTTAAAACACGCTAAAAATAAAGCAAACTTATGCTTTATATAAACTAAAGAAAAAATAGCTACGTGCTTTTTTTATTAAAATAACTATTTAGCTTAAGCAGCAAAATGCTTAGAAGCTATTTAAGCACGTAAGCTAACTAAAAACGCTTTTATTTACTGCTTTATATAGTTTATAATAAAGCTAACTTAAAGCTAACTATATATTATTACTGCTATAAAAATGCTATATAAGCAAAAAGCTAACAATTTAACAAGCAAAAATACTATTTGCTTAAAAGGTTGCTTACTAGAAAAAACTACACTAATAATTGCATAAAAAACAGGATTGCAAACTATTGCTAATATGCTAAAGCCTTAAAACTAACTTAAAAAAAACCTGTTTAAAAACTATTAGTAAGCAGTTTAAATAACAAAAAGCTACGCTTATATAGCAAACAAAAACGCAAGCAGCAAAAATAGCAATATTAAATAAAAATTAAGCAACGCAATTTTTAAATAGTAGCGCTTATATAGTTAGCTATAAAAAAAATATAAATTATAGTAGCAAGCAGTTAGCAAAAATGTTTTTATTTAGCTTTAACATAGTTTTTACCCATATATAAAATTAAATAGCTTTTAGTATAGCTTTTTAAAGCTGTTAGTCTTAAGTAATACAATATATTATATTTAAAATTATTGTTTTATTTTTTATTAATTTATTAGTTTTTAAGGCTTAAAAAGTTAATAATGCTTAAATTAAAGTTATAATTAAGTTATATTTGCTTTTTAATTTATATGCAAAATTTCTAGTTTTTATAATTATTAATCTTTTAGTATTTTTTTGCTTTAGCGTTTTTTTTATTATAACTAAAAGTATTTTAAATAGTTAATTATTATTAAAAATAGTACGGACTTTTTTATTGTTTTATATTTTTAAATTCTTAAAAAATTTAATATTTTATATAAAAAAAATTAAAAAAGCTACTAATGTTATATTATTATATAAGTTTTAATTTTTTTAAAAGTTTGCACTTGTATATTTTTTTAAACTATGTTTTTTTAATTTTTCTTTTGTTTTTTTTTATTAATTGTTAGATTTTTTATTTAAAGTTTAGTATTTTTATGCTTTATATAGCTTATTTACTAAGCGAGTAGTTTAGTAAATATATATTAGTTTTTTAATTATTAACGTTTTTAAGCCTTTAAACTTAGTTTTTTAATATAGTTTATTATTAATATAATAATTTAGCTAATTTTAAATATTATATTAGCTATTATATAAAGGCTTTAAAAGTATAAACTTATTTGCAACTTTATAATAAAGTTTATTTTTAGCAACAAAAAGTAAATAGTTTGTTTTTTATTAACTATATATAGCAAAAAAAGCAGCAATTTTTTATTTATTTAAATAGTAGTTTTTAAGCATTTTATATATTTAATAAAATTACTAGTTTAATTAAATGTTTTTTAAATTATATTTATATTTTTAGTAATAAAGCTATTTTTATTAATAAATAAGTTTATAATAATACTAAACTATGCTTTAAAGTTAATAATTTTAGTAATATTTTCTTTATAAATTTTGTTTTTTATTTTTATAGTAAGCTTTAAATAAAGCTATATATATTTTTTTAGCTTTATAATGCTTAAAAATATAGCTAAAATACTTTATATTTTTAGTAGCAAAGCTAACATAAAGCATAAATCTAAAAAGCTTAAATATTTCTAATTAAAATAATTTATTAAGCTTAAGTTTTTTTTATTATAAAATTTATATTTTAATGTTTTTTTAAATAAGTTTAAGCTATTATTACTAGCTTAATTATTATGCTTTTTATATATTTTTATTTTAAAAAAGTTAAAAGTTTAGTTAGTACTTTTTAAAACTATTAATATTAATTATATTAGCTTTTTAAGCTTATTTTTTCTTTTTAGCATTATTAGCATAAAATTAGCACTAAATTAAAGTTTAATTAAAAATATTACTTTTTTTAAAAGTAGCATAAATATAATAATTAATAACTTTTGTTTTTTTAAGTTATTTTTAAATAATAAATATATAGTATTATATTAGTTTAAAATCTTAAAAAGCATTTTATTAAACTTTAGCTTATTTTTTAACGTTTAAAGATTTAAAGTAATATAAACAAAAAATAACATTACTTAATTATTTTATTAGTTTTAATCGCAAAAAACTTTTATTATTTTATAACGTTACTTTTTTAAAAAAGCAGCTATAAAGCTAAATTAAAGCATATAAATATATATAATAAAACTATTATATTTTATTTTTTTATTTATTTATATTACTAAATAATTTAATAAAAAGCTAGTTTTATAAATATTATTAAGCAATTTATATTTATTAAGTTAATTAGCTAATTGTAGCACTAGCTAAAAACTTTTTTATGTTTTTTTAATTGTTAGCTATTAAAATTTTGTATTATTTTTTAAAAAATTTATGCTTTTATAAAAAAAAGCATTTTTTATGTTTATTTAAGTTAAGATTTTTTGTAATAAAGTTTTTAATTAAGCTTTATATTTTAATTTGTTGCTTTTTTTTTTAAAATAAGCTATAGCATATTTAGCTTAATTTATTAATTTAAACTTTTATTAAGGTTATTTAAAAGTAATAGTATTATTTTTAGCATTAGCTTAAAAACTTTTGCTGCTTTAAAATATAATTTAGCTTTTATTTAAGCAATTATTTAAATAAAAACATTAAAATACTTTAAAACTTTTAATATAAAATCTTTAAAAATAATATTTGTTTTTTTGTTTAAAAAGTTTTTAAACTTTTTAGCTTATATTTTTTTAAATTCTAAGCTTTTTTTTATAAGCTTTGCTTTTTAAATTTCTTAGGGTTTTTAACGATTAAAACTTTCTAGTTTTAATAAAGTATTTTGCTTAAAGAAATTATTGTTTATTTATATATTTTTAGTGTTAAATTAAGTAAAAAATTTATTGTTATTTAAATAAATTTTTTTAATTGTTTAATTTATAAAAAGCTTTTTTTTTTGCTTTTTAAGTTTTTTTTTACTTTTTGTTTAATAAAAAGCAGCTTTTTTAAATAAAAACTTATAATAATTAGCTTAAAACATATTTAAACTAATTTTTCTGCTTAATATATAGCTTTGTAAAACTTTAGTGCTATTTTTATTATAAGAAATGCTTTATATAAAGTTTTAATTAGTTATAATAAAGCTATTATTTAGCTTATTGTTTATTAAGTTGTTTTTTTTAATATTATAAGCTTTTGCTAGTTTTATTTTATAAAGTATATTAGTTTAATTATTAAACTTTTTATTTAAAAACTAGCTTAGCTATTTATTATTTAGCTAGTAAAGCTTTTTTTTTTTTAGTTTTTTTTGCTTGCTTTTTATTTTAGCATTTAAATCTTTATTATTTAAAACAAGGTTTTTTTTTTGCAGTTAATAATAAGCCTTTTGTTTTAGTAGCTTATTATTACTTAAAACGAAGTTATATATTTATTTTAATATAGCATTAAAAATTCTTTTTTTATTTTTATTAATTTTTATAACTTTAAAAAAAATCTTTATGCATTTAAAGCTTGCAGAAAATTTTAGCTTTTTTAAATACTATTTAAAGTTTTAATATATAATGTTTTTTTTTATTAGTTTGTAAATAAAGCTATACTTATAAACGTAATAATTATTTATACTATATTTTTAATAAATTGTTTTTTTTATTAAATAAAGATTATTTAACTTTATTTATTATAAAAAATTAAACAATTATTTACTTTATTTTTGTTTTTTAAAGTTATATTTACTTTTTTATAAATATTTAAAAGTTATAGCATTAATATTAAACATTTGCTTTTTTAATAAGTTTATGCTAATTTTATAATATTATAATGTTTATAGTTTTTAATTAATTAGTTAAATATACTAATTTTGTAGTTTTTTTAGTATTTTTTTTAGTTTTTTTTTTATAATTGCTATATTTTTTTGTTTTAATTTTAGCTGCTATATTTACTTAGTAATATTATTTATATTTTAATTATAAGCAAAATATTAAGCTAATTTTACTTGCTGTTTTTTAATAATAATTATTTTTATAGTTAATATAATTATATTAATAGCTAATTTAATAATATTAATAGTAATATATAAAAGCTTATTAAAGTTATAATTATATAAATAATTAATTTTTTTTTATGCTTTGCATACTTTTTTTGTTTTTTTAAAGTAAAGATTTAGCTTAAATTTTTTATTAATTTAGTTATTTAATATTTTATAAAAGTTCTTATAAAACATTTTATTTAAATTATTATATAACTTTTTAAAAAACTTTATTATTTTATTAATAGTATTTTAATTTAGCTTTTTAAGCAAACTTTAAATAAATTAAAAATCAAAGTAATAATTTTTTTAAGCTTTAATATTTTTAGTATATATTTAATGCTAAAAAAAATAAGTTTTAAAATTAGTAAAGTATATAGCTTTTAAATAAGCTTTAAAATCTTATAATATAGCAATAGTAAACTTATTTTGCTTAAAGTTTTAAAGCTTAAACTTTTGCTTAAGCAGTTTATAAGCTTTTATTTAAAATAAACAATTTTTTAGTATTATTTTTATTATTTTTTTTGTTTAAAAAATATTGCAATAAACAAAAACTTATTTAATTTTATTAATGTTTTTAAAACATTTTGCGCAAAAAAAAGCATTTAAATTGTTTAGCTATTTGTTTACTTTTAACTTATTAAACAATAAATATTAGTTTAATTTTAAATTAAAAAGCATAAATAATAGCTTAATTTTAGCATTATGCTTATTATTAAAATAGCTTAAGCTAAATAAAGTTGCTTTAATATTTTTTAAAAATAATAAGCTAGTTATTTTTATTTTTTTTGTTTATAAGTAGTTTTAATGTTTTTTATATATTAATATAAGAAAATTTAACGATTTTTTATAGCTAAATTACTTAATTAAGCTATAATTTTTAAACTTTTAAATTATATAATAAAACAAAATAAAGTTTATATAAAAATAACAAAAAAAATAAGCTATAAAAAATAATAAAAATAAATTAAATAAAAATATAAGTTTAAAAAAAAAAAAGTATAAAGTGCTAAAAATTTTTAAGTATTTTAAATATTTAAGTTTTTTTATACTATTTTTTTAAACTTTTTTTTTAGAAAACCTAACGATTTTTTTTATTTGCATTTATAAAAACTGCTAGCTTATATTTTATAGCTTTTTAAGTTCTTTTTTAAATGCTTTTATGTTTTTATTTCTTATACGTTTTTATTTTTTTATATGCTTTATAGCGTTTTGTTTTTTTGTTTTTTTAGTTTAGTTTGCTTTGTTTTACGTAAGTTTTATTAAGCAAGCTTTATTTTTTTATAGCTTTTTATTTATAAAAGTAGCATGCTTTTTTCTTTTTTTTAAGGCCTTTTTATTTAATAATAAGTGCTATAAAAAAGTAATAGCTATGTTTTATGCAAAGTTTTTAAGCAATAGCTAATTTATACCTAAAAAACCTTGCTTTTTAATTTTTAATAAAAAACTATATTAGCTTAAAAAACAAAATATATTTTTAATTATTAAAAGCTTTCTATATTAATACATAAACTTAAACTTATTTAGTATAAATAAACATTAAACTTGCTTATATTATAGCTTTTAAAAGTTTTTATAACTTTTATTTTTTTTTAGGCCTGTTTTTTGTTTTTTTTTTGCTTACATAAGAGCAATTATGCTTTTTTTTTTATAAAGCATTAGCTTTTTAGCGTAAATTTTTTTTTTTTAGCTTTTTAAGGGTTTTTAACAAACAGTTTTTTAGTTATGCTATTTTAAAGATTATATTAGCATTTTAATACTTAATTGTTGTTTTGCTAAAAAAAATAAAAACGCTTTGCAAGCTAAATCAAAAAAAAATAGTTTAACATTTTTATACGTTTGTTTTAAGCTTTAATAATTAAAGGTTGTTAGCTTAAATGTTTATTGCTAATTATAATTAAACTGCTTACATTAAGCAAGCTTTGTTTATTGCTAGCTAAAACAACTAAATATAATATATTATGTTTTGCTTATAAAAATTATAACAATTAATAAATAAATAAATTAAACATATAAATTAGCAATAATAAATTACTTATTTGTTAATTTTATAGTATTATTTATAATAAATAAAGAATTAGCTTTACTAAAAACATTAATAAAATAAAGCAGTATAATTGTGCAAAATTTACTATAATACTTTAATTATAAAGAAATAAATCATAACTTATGTATTTAAGCAATTAAGCTATATATATTGTATTACTTAAGCTAACGGCCTATTAGCTATGCTGGTTTTTATTTTTTATATATATAGGTAAAAATTATGCTTATAGGTTAAAAGCAAGCTATAAGCAGCTTACTTTTTTTCTAGTAGCTAAGTAAAAACATTCTGTATTTATTTTTAGGTTATACCGGTTTTGCTACGATTTTATTAAGTGCTTTACTTTTTACTTTTTTGCTTTTAAGTTGTTTACTTACTTGTATTATGCTATTAACTAAGTATATATACTTTTATGTAGTTACTTTATAGTTCTTTTTCTTCTGTATTTTTTTTGCTTTGTAGTTTGCTTGCTTTAGTATTACTGCTTACTTTATACTACTTATAGTAGTTTTTTTAGTTTTAGTACTTATTTAGCTAAATATGTTGCTTTTTTTTTTTAGTCTTTTTTTAAACCTTTTTTTATTATATTGCTAATGTATTATAGTTTGCTTGCTTTAGTATTACTACTAGCTTTTTGCTATACTAGTTTTTTTATAACTAAGTTATAATTAAGTTATAAGCAAAGTTAATTACTTATTACTTTTTAGTTTGCTTTTTGTATATTTATTTTTTAAGCTACTTTTATGCTTTTTGCAGTAAGTTTACTAAGTAAGCATAGCTTATAAGTAGCTTATGCATTAAGCAATATAAAGTAGCAATAAATAATAAATTATTTTACTTAGCTACTTATGCTAATTTTTTTTTCTTTTAACTACTAATTTTATTACTTTTATTACTACTATTATTATATGTTTAGCTTATGCTTGCTTTAATATATTAAAGTATTTAGTTCATAATATAATTAGTTATTAATGCGTTATAATTATATAAAAATTTACTTTGCTATAGCTACTATGCTTTTTATAGTATATATTTATAACTAGCTTAGCTTAAATATATATGCTAACTAGTATTAAGCTTATATATTTAAAGTTATAAGTTATTTTGCTGCAGTTTTTATTAATTATTTAATTTATAGTACTAAATAAAGTAGCTAATAGCTTGCTACTATATAGTTCAAGCTTTTATAACTGCTTGTTATTATGCTTTTTTGCTATAATGCTAATTTTCAAAATAAAAGTAAATGCTTTAATGCTTTGCGCTAAAGTATTACTAATAGCTTTAAAATTTATATTTACTAAGCACGCTAAAATGCTTAAGCTATACTACTACTATATTGCTTATATTACAGTAGTATATTATGCACCTTTTATTGCTGTTTTTTTTATGCTAACTATATAAAAACATTAATAACTTTTGCGCTTATAATATTACTAATAAGTTTGCTAAATGCTTATAATGCAAAAAAAGCAAAATAAGCACTAAAAGTAGCAATTATAATCCTATAAATACTTTTAACTATATTAATATTTATACGTTTTTAAGCTTTACTTTATGCTTATTTTAACCGTTAAAGTTCTTTTAATTCTAAGTACTGCTAACAATTTCTTAGCTTAAAAAAATTAATAAAAAACTTCGATTATTTATTAAAGCTTATATAGCTACGCGCTATTTTTGTACCAATAAAAATATTTAAGCTGCACTTATAGCTAGTATATAACTTTAAGTTGTAATTAAAAAAGCAAAAAAAGCTGCAGTAAATAAAAAAGCTAGAAGTTTTATATAAATAAGCTAATTAAAAAGTATTTACGTAACTTTTAAAAGTTAGCATTATTATATATTTAGTAGCTAAAAGTTTTAGTAAAATTTTAATATTTAGTGCTTAATAAAATTGCTTAATTATTTTGCTTTTTTATAATGTATGCTTTTTAACTTTTATAGTTTTATATCTGTAATTTTGTATTACTATTTCTAATATTTTATTATATCGTGCTTTACTTTAAAGTTTATAAACGTAAGCTTATAATAAGCAGCTTTTCTAAAACTATAAGTAGCAAATAGCTTTATAATAGCTGCTTTAGCTTTTACTTTATAATTATAATAAACCTTTCTTAGCTTAAAAAAAAGCCAGTATTAATGCTTAGCTATTTCTGCTTTATATTTAAAAGCTTTTGTTTTTATGTTTTTATAGCTACTTATAACTTAATTAGTTCTTTAGCCACGTTATAATAGTTAAGCCTTCCTGTATTTAAAACTTATCTAGCTATTCCACGTGCTTTTTTCAGGTCGCGCAATAACTAGTAGCCTAATTAAAAATTTGTCTGCTCTCTTAGTGTGCTACAAGTAGCAATTAAGCTATATATAAATTAAAAAAATTAAAGGATTAATTAAAAAGCTATTTAATAATATAAATAAAGCAACTATAGCTAATTTTCATAATCTTAAGCATAATAGTTAAATCTATATTTCGAAATTTAGCGTAATATTTATACTCTCATTTTTACTATATAACTTAGCCTAGATTTACTTTAACTAGCTAGTTAGCTTATTTAGCTAGTTTACTTTACTTTAATATTTAAACTAAAAATTAAATATTTAAAAGCATTTTTATAAACTATAAATTAAATATTAAGATTTATAGCTATAAAAAACTTTATAATATTAATATAATACTTATTTAAAATTAAAAAATATTGCAATAATAATAATTTTTGCTTTAATAAGTTTAACGTTATATTTATAAAAAATCTAATAGTTTTAATAATAAAGCTAAAACTATATAAAAAATAAAAACCTATAATATAAAAACTAAATATTTAATAGTTATTATTTATAAAATTTCTAAAAAAACTACTATTAAAAAAAGCTTTAAATAATTATTAAAAAAATAATAATATAAAATATTTTAATAAATTAAAGCTTTATAATAAATAAAAGCTAATTTATTATTTTTTGCTAAATAAAGTTTTAAAAATAATATATAAAAATAATAAAAAGTAATAACTAAAAACTTTTTTTTTAAAATAATAAATAGCTATTAAAAAAACTTATTAATATAAATAAAAGTATTTAAATTATTAAAAAAAGCTTGCTATTTATAGCTACTATAAAAACTTTTATAAAATAAACATAATAAAATAAAAAATTAAAACTATTTATATTATAAATATTTTTATAAAGCTAAATATTAAAAAATAGCTAAATAAGCATAAAATAAAAGCTTTATTAAATATATTACTTTAGTTATATATAAATAAAAAAGCTAAAACTTTAAAAATAAGCATTAAACTTAAATATAACTAATTTATAAAAGATTTTTTTATAAACTAATAAAACATAAAATAAGCTATAATAATTATTAAAACTTTTTAAATAAAATATTTTATAATAAAATATTACTTAAATAATTATTAAATTATTATTTTTATTAATATTATTTTAAAAATAGCATATATTTTAAATTTTAAGCATATTACTAATAAAAATAACAAACAAGTTTTCTAAAAATTACAAAAATATTAAACAATAAAATATTTTAATATAAAGGTTATATTAAGCTATTTTATATTTTTTTGCTTTTATTAGCGCAATAATTATATATATAAATTTATTAAAGCTTTATATTTATATTATATGTTTTATAACTTAATAAGCTAATATTTAAAAAAAAGTAATAATAATTAAAAAAGTTATAAATAGCTTATTTAATTTTTAAAAACAAACTTTAAAAAGTATTTTAGCTTTAAGTTATAAAAAGATTTATATTTATTGCTTTTAATAAACATTAAGCTTTATTAACTTTTATAAGCATTAAAAGTAACTTTTTTTAAATTTAATAAGTTAGCTTTTTTATTATTAAGTACTAAAAATATATAAAGCAAAAAAAAAACGCTAAAAAAAAAACTAAAAATTAATTGTTTTGTTTTTTTAGTACTTTTTACTTTAAAGCATAAAAAGAGTTCCTAGCAAAACAAATTAACAATTATACTAAAAAAGTTTTATTATAAGCAATATAAAAACGTTTTAATAATATAAAGTTATTTTGCTATAAATACTTTTATAAATATTTTTTTTTAAGTATAATAAACTAAATATAAAATTTAGTTAAGCTTAATAGTTTAAAAAAAAAAAGTATAGATTTTTTATAAGCACTTTTATAAAAAAAACGTTAAATATTCTTAAAAGCTTTTACTTATATATTTAAATATATAAAAAAGCTAAAACTAATTTTAATAAAGCTATAATGCTTTTATAAGCATTAATGCTTAAGCTACTTTTAAATATAGCAAAAAAAATAAAAAAAAACTTATAAAACTAAATAAACAAAAAAAAATAATATTAACTTTATTTAAAAAACACTAATAAAAATAAAAAACTTTATAATTATAAGTATTAAAATAAACTAAAAACAGCTATATTTTAATAAAAAAAATTAAAATAAAATAAAATAGCTAAATAAGCTAATTAGCTAATTAAAGTAAATTTAAGCTAAATTATATAATAAAAATAAAAGTATAAATATTGTGCTAAATTTTAAAGTATAAATTTAATTAATATATATAATATTATAAAAATTAGCTATAATTGCTTTATTTATATTATTAAATAGCCTTTTAATTAATTGTTTAATTTTTTAATTTATATATAGCTTAATTGCTTAAATACATAAGTTATAATTTATTTTTTTATAATTAAAGTATTATAATAAATCTTATATAATTATATTGTTTTATTTTAATATTTATTAATTTAAATATTAAAACATTAATTAATTAATTATTATATATATAACTTTGTTTAGCTAATTTATTTAGCTATTTTAAAATAAACTTATAGCTAATATATATTTTAAATTAAGCAAAAATATTAATTATTTAAGTTTATGTTTTATTACTATAAAAATAAATATTAATAAATTGTTATAAAAGATTACTTATTAAAAATATATATATATTTAATAATAAAGTTATAATTAACATAATTTAAAAATAAGCAAATTATTTAAGCAAATTAGCTATATTTTTTATAATAATATAAGCAAAAAAATATTTTTGCTTATTTAAATCAAAAATATACTTAAAAAAAACATTTTTTTTAATTAAATTAAGTTTATATATATTAGCACAAGTTTTATTTTTTGCTATATAGCTATTTATTTTATTTTATAATATTGCGCAAAAAATATTATAAATTTTAAAAATGCATTAAATATTAATTTTTTTATGCAATTAAATAGCTTAAATAGCTAAAAAAGTTTTTAGCTTTTTTAGTTTTATTAAACATTGTTTTATTATAAAATTATTATATAATAAAACAATAATATACACATTAATTAAAAAAGTGGCTAATTTGTTTAAATAGTTTGCTTATTTATAAACCACGTTATATATGCTTTAATAATATAAAAAAACGGCATATTAGCTTTAGTTATATTATAAAATTTATGCTTAGTTTAGTAATTTGTAAAAATACTTAAAAAAAAAGCAATAAAACATAAAAATGTGTTTTAAATTTAAAACTAGAAAAAATAAAATAACCTTTTAATTTATTATATATTATAAACATTTTTAACTTAGTAAAGCTTTTTATTAAAAGCTTTAAATGCTTTAAAATTAAATTTAATAAAAGCTAATTATTTAAATAAAGTAAAAAGCTTGTTTTAAAATATAAAAATATTAATAATATTATAACTTATATTATTTTTTTTAAATTTTATTTAAATATTAGCTTTTTAAAAATGCTGTTAAATTTTAAGGTTTTTTAATATATTAATTATTTTGCGCATTTATAACTTTAATTAGTTATTAGTTATAATTTATAATCAAAGCTATTTTTTTAAAAACTAATAAAAATTATAGCTTTAATTATAATTATAATATTAATGCTTTTATGTATTTATTATAACTTATTATTAGCATATAAAATTAAATTTTTTATTTAAGTTATTATTTTTATAATTAAAATTATTTTTAAAGTTAAAAGCAATAAAAGTAGTATTAAAAGAATTAATTAATTTAAATATAAAAAGTAGCATAAATACTAATATAATAAATTATATAAACAAGCAAAATAATCGCAAAAAAAAATAATATGAAAAAAAACAATATTTTAGTTAAAAATTTTATAATATATAATATAACAAAAATTAAGCATTAAAAAATACGAAAAAAATATAACTATATATAAAATATAATAATTAATTAATTAAGTATAACTTTAAATAAATTTAAAGTTATTATATAAATAAATTATGGTTTATTATTTTTTAAATAATACTTATAGCATACTAAAAAAGCAAACAAATTTTTAACTAGGCTACTAATTATTATATAACCTAAAAAAAGCACGTGGAATAACTAAATGAGTTTTAAATATAAGGAGGCTTAGCTATTATAACGTAGCTAAAGAACTAATTAAGTTATAAGTAGCTGCAAAAATACAGAAATAAAGGCCTTTAAACACGGAGCAAAAATAGCTAAGCATTAATACTAGCTTTTTTTTAAGCTAAAAAAGGTTTATTATAACTATAGAGCAAAGGCTAAAGCATTTATTATAAAGCTATTTACTACTTATAGTTTTAAAAAGGCTGCTTATTATAGGTTTACGTTTATAAACTTTAAAGTAAAGCATAATATAATAAAGTACTAAAAATAATAATACGAAATTATAAATATAGAATTATAAAAGTTAAAAAGTATATATTATAAAAAAGTAAAGCAATTAAGCAACTTTATTAGCTATTAAATATTGAAATTTTATTAAAACTTTTAGCTATTAAATATATAATAATGCTAACTTTTAAAGGTTATATAAATATTTTTTAACTAGCTTATTTATATAAAACTTTTAGCTTTTTTATTTACTGCAGCTTTTTTTGCTTTTTTAATTGTAATTTAAAGTTATATATTAGTTATAAATTCAGCTTAAATATTTTTATTAGTATAAAAATAACGCGTAGCTATGCAAGCTTTAATAAACGATTAAAGTTCTTTATTAATTTTTTTAAGCTAAAAAATAATTAGTAGCACTTAAAATTAAAAAAACTTTAATAGTTAAAATAAGCATAAAGTAAAACTTAAAAATATATAAATATTAATATAGTTAAAAGTATTTATAAAATTATAATTGCTATTTTTAGCGTTTATTTTGCTTTTTTTATATTATAAGCATTTAGTAAACTTGCTAATAATATTACAAACATAAAAGTTATTAATGTTTTTATATAGTTAGTATAAAAAAAACAGCAATAAAAAGTATATAATATATTATTGTAATATAAGCAATATAGTAGTAATATAGCTTAAACATTTTAGTATGCTTAATAAATATAAATTTTAAAGCTATTAGTAATATTTTAGCGTAAAGTACTAAAGTATTTACTTTTATTTTAAAAATTAGCGTTATAGCAAAAAAGCATAACAATAAGTAGTTATAAAAGCTTAAACTATATAATAGTAAACTATTAGTTACTTTATTTAATATTATAAATTAAATAGCTAATAGAAATTATAGCAAAATAACTTATAATTTTAAATATATAAGCTTAATATTAGTTAATATATATACTTAAGTTAAGCTAATTATAAATATATATTACAAAAAGCATAGTAGTTAAAACAAAATAGATTTTTATATAATTATAACGTATTAATAACTAATTATATTATAAATTAAGCATTTTAATATATTAAAGCAAGCATAAGCTAAGCATATAATAGTAATAATAATAAAAGTAATAAAATTAATAGTTAAAAAAAAAAAAATTAATATAAGTAGCTAAGTAAAGTAGCTTATTATTTATTACTACTTTATATTACTTAATATATAAGTTATTTATAAGCTATGCTTATTTAATAAGCTTACTACAAAAAGCATAAAGGTAGCTTAAAAAATAAATATATAAATAGCAAACTAAAAAATAATAAGCAATTAATTTTGCTTATAATTTAGTTATAACTTAGTTATAAAAAAGCTAGTGCAAGAAAAAGCTAGCAGTAATACTAAAGCAAGCAAACTATAATACATTAATAATACAATAAAAAAAAGTTTAAAAAAAAACTAGAAAAAAAAAGCAATATATTTAGCTAAGTAAGTATTAAAACTAAAAAAACTGCTATAAGCAGCATAAAGCAAGCAATAATACTAAAGCAAGCAAACTATAAAGTAAAAAAAATACAAAAGAAAAAAAACTATAAAGTAACTACGTAAAAGTATATATACTTAGTTAATAATATAATATAAATAAGCAAATAACTTAAAGGCAAAAAAGTAAAAAGTAAAGCACTTAATAAGATTGTAGTAAAACTAGTGCAACTTAGAAATAAATACAGGATGTTTTTATTTAGCTATTAAAAAAAAAGTAAGCTGCTTACGGCTTGCTTTTAACTTAAAAGCATGGTTTTTACTTGTATATATAAAAGATAAAAACTAGTATAGCTAGTAAGCTATTAGCTTAAGTAATACAATATATTTTTTAAATAAAAACATAAACAAAAAAACTAATATAATTACTTTAAACTAAAATTCTAAGTTTATATTAAAAAAAGTAAAAAAAGTTATAATTAATAAAAAAGTAATATAACTAAAAAAATATAAACATAAAAACTATTTTAATTTAAAGCACTTAAAATAAGTATTTTTATAACTTTATAGCTATTTTATTAAAAGCTATATAAAAAACCACGCTAAATTTTAGCGTGGTTTATTATACTATTATTAAAAAAATAGCTATAAAATTATAAAAATATTATTAAATCCTTTTTTAAGTTAAAATTCCAAAAATACTAATTATATTATTATATAATTAATATTAATAAAGTTATTTAAAAAAAAGTATAATAGCTATTAAGTATTTTTATATAGTTAATAAATAAATTAATATATTAAGCTTAAGTAGTTTATTTAATAAAATAGCTAAATTAATTAAAAAATAAATTAATAACTTTAAAAAAAGTAATTAAATATATATTATTATATTATTAAGCTAAATAAACAATATATATAAATAAATAATATGTTTTATTTAATATATTATTTAAAAAAGTTTTTATATAAAGATATTTTTTTATTTTTAAATAACTTAACTAAAAAAAATCGAAAACATATAAAGATTATTATATTATAATTATAATAATTTATATTACTTAATTAAATAATTTATTAGTTATATTAATAGTTATTTAATAAAACTAATATAAATAAAAACTTTTTTTAAAGCAAAAATTATTTATAAATATAAAGTATATAATAGTTTTATTATAAATTTTATTAATTTATTGCTTTTTATATAATATTTCGCTTTAAATTTTATATATTAAATTAATAGCACTTTTGCTTTATATTATAAAAATAAAAAAATTAACACATTAATAAAAAAGTTTTTTATTATAATTATTATAAATAAAAGCGCTTTTTTATTAGCTTTAAAGTTATAAGCTATAAATAATATAATATTAAATAAGTTTTAAGCATTAAATAATGTTATATTTTTTATAAATTGCTTAATATTAAATAATAAGCTTTAAGTTTTAATTATATTAAAAATATAAGCTATTTATTATAATTAAAGTTAATAATTTAGTTTTTACTTTAAATATTAGCTTAATATATACTAAGCTAATATTAATATTAGTTTAAAAAAAATATTAAGCTAATATAAATTAATATTAAGCTAGTATTAATTCAGGAAAAAAAATATTAAGCTAGTATAAACTAATATTAAGCTAATATTAATCTAGGAAAAAAAATACTAAGCTAGCATTAATTTATATTAGCTTAATATTTAGTATTTTATAAAATTAATTTTTTAGCTTTTAAAATAAAGCTTTTTTTTAATTTTAAAAAGTATTTATAATTAGTTTTTTAAGCTATTTAAAACAATAAAATTTGTTTTATGTTATAAAAAGTATAAAGCATTAAAGGTTAAATATAATAGTTAATATATCTTTAGTTTTATAATAAGTATTAAATAAAACTAAAGCTTAAAAAAAAAGGAAACTTTTATAAAATAAGTATAAAAACAATATTTTATATATATATATAACTTATAACATATATTAAAGTATTTAAATAGCTTAATTATAATAATTACTTTTTTTTTAATTAAGTTGTTTTTAACTTATATATAAATAAAATTAATTAAAATAATTAATTTTAAGTATAAATAATAAAATAAAGTAATATAAAATAATTAAACATAAATATAATATATTAAATAAAATGTTTATATAATATAATAATTAAAGTATTTATATATTTATATTTATGTTTATATATTAAGTTATTTTTGTTTTATATTATATTTATAGCAGGTTTTATGTTTATATTTTTATTGCTATATGCTTTTTTTTTTTTTTTTTTTAACTGCTATTAAATATTAATTTTAGCTATATATTTTATTACTGCTAGTTTTTTATTTATTTTATATTTTTTTTACCCTTTTTTTAATTATTATTTATAATATAATTATATTGCTTAAATTTATAGTAATTAAAAGTAATATATATAAATATAGTTATAATTAAAGCTTTAATTATAAATGTAAACATAAAAAATTATTATAACTTAATTTATGTTTAAATTTATTTAGAAATAAGTTTAATTTTATTATAAAATAAAACTTTAACGAACTTTTTTATAAAAAGTTTAATAGTTTTAATAATAAAAATAATAATAAAAATAAAAACTTTAATAGTTTATTTTTTTGTTTAAATAGCTTTAATTTTAATAAAAATTTAAACATTATTAAGCTGTTTACTAGTTAAAAAAAAAAATAAAAATAAAAATAAAAATAATTTAAACTTTATAAATTTAAATAAAAATTTAAATATAATTTTATATAGGAGCTTTGCTTTTTTTTGCAACTAGCTAAATTTACAAAAATACTTGCGTAGCTTTAAGAACTAAACTTACGGAGATCTGCTGTATATAAAACAAGCTTGTATAAGTAATAACTTAAGAAAAGATAAAAGTAAAAATAAAAAAAGCAAAAAACTATAACGCAACTTTTTTAACATAAAACTAGCTGCAATTAGCTAATAGTGCAAACTTAAACTAATAATAGCTAGCAATAAGCTTAATGTTAAACTTGCAATGCTATATAAATAAGCTAAATAAAATAATAATAAATGCTAAAATTTTTTTTAAAGAAAACTTAAATAAGCAAACTATTTGTAGCGCTTGCTAAGTTATTAAAAAGTTATTAAAAGCGTATTACTTTTAGCAAATAAATAAGCAGCTATAAGCAAATAGCAATAATAAAAATAATAAACGTACTATTTAAAACTTATTATAAGCGTTATTAATAAAGCAAAAAAAGCTTACTATAAAAGTACAATTACTACACGTATAAATCTAGCGATTTAAAGATTATATAAGCAAGCAAGCTAAAATTGCTAACTTTTTTTACTAATAGCTTATATTTTATGCAAACATGCTATAAATAAACAGCAATAAAAAATTTTTATGCATTGTTTTATTAACTTATTTTAAAGCTATTATAGCAACAAACTTTAATTAAGCTATTATTATAACTTTTATTAGCTATAAAGCTAAAGTAAAAACAAAATTAATTATAATATAAAAGCTAAACTAAGCAATAAAAGCAAATATAGTTTAAGCAGCATATAAACTACTAAACAACAATTAAAAAGTTATTTTTAATAAGCAAAAAATCTAAACTTAAATATTAATAAATATATTATAAGCTTATTAAGCGTTTAGTAAAAAATTAAAAATATACTTTTAATTATATTAGCTAATTAGGCTTAGTAGCACAATAGCATATGCTTAGCTACTTTTTTTGAAGTTATAGGTTTAAGTTTTGCTTGGTTTACAGTTGCTTTATGTTTAAAGCAAAAGTTGGTTTATTTTTAGCTTAGTTCGAACTGCAAGCTTGCTGCACTAAAGGCACAAAAATTAAAAGTTAAATAGCTAAGCTAAAAGTTTAAAGATTTTGCTTTTTTGTTAGTGCAGCAACATAAATAACTAACTTAGTATATTAAACATTATAAAAACAAGCAGCTTTAGCTTTTATTACTAACGCTATATAAGCATTAGTTTTTTTATATAGTAAACAGCTTGTATTTTTAGCGTAATTAAAACTTAAAGCCTATTGCTTGCGCTAAGCAATTTATAAATATAGCGCTAATTAGTGCTTAATACTTATTTAATATTATGTTGTTTATAGCTTGCAACTTTAAAGCTAACAAAAAAGCACTTTTATTTATAACAATTATAACAAAAGACTTTTTTGTTAGCGCGCTAATTTTTTTACTTCTGTAATATAAAGCAAAAGCGCTACTAACTTAGCGTACAAAATTTAAAGCGGAGTATTATGTAAAAAAAGCAGCAAATTAATAAGATTTGTTGTAGAACTATTGCATACTTTGCGTATACAGGTGGTTTTCGCCCTAAAAAAGGTTTTCACTTATATAAATATTATACTAAATAGCCACTAGTATAGCCAATAAGCCGTTAGCCTAAGTAATACAATATATATATTAGCTAGTAGTTTTAAGCTTGCTAATTAAACAAATGCTAAAAAAAAAAAAAAAAAAAATGCTAGCTTAAGTTAAGCTAGCTAATTAAAAGCTAAAAATTAAAAAGCTGTTTTTTTTATTTTGCTTGTTATAGCATAAGCAAAAAATATGCTTAGTATATATTAAAGTTATAATTGCAAAAAATGCAAACATAGCATATATTAATAGATTTTTTTAAAACTACTACTATTTTTAAGTAGCTTTTTATTTTATAAATATAATAGCGATTTAATGTTATAACTACTAAAAATAAAGCTATTAAGCTAGCATATATAAAAATAAGCAAAAATGTAGCTAGTGCAAATTTTTAAAACATGCTAAAAATAAAATAAACTTATGCTTTATATAAACTAAAAAAAAAGCAGCTATATGCTTTTTTTATTAAAGCAATTATTTAGCTTAAGCAGTAAAATGCTTAAAAGCTATTTAAGCGCATAAGCTAACTAAAAACGCCTTTATTTACTGCTTTATGTAGTTTATAATAAAGCTAACTTAAAGCTAACTATATATTATTACTGCTATAAAAACGCTACATAAACAAAAAGCTAATAATTTAATAAGCAAAAATACTATTTGTTTAAAAAATTGCTTACTAGAAAAAACTACGTTAATAACTATACAAAAAATAAAATTATAAATTATTGTTAATATATTAAAGCTTTAAAACTAACTTAAGAAAAACTTGTTTAAAAACCGTTAATAAGCAGTTTAAGTAACAAAAAGCTATGCTTGTATAGCAAGCAAAAATGCAAGCAGTAAAAGCAGCAATATTAAATAAAAATCAAGCAACATAATTTCTAAATAGTAGCGCTTATGCAGTTAGCTATAAAAGGGATATAAGTTATAATAGTAAGCAGTTAACAAAAATGTTTTTATTTAGCTTTAGTACAGTTTTTACTTACGTGTAAAATTAAATAGCTTTTAGCATAGCTTTTTAAAGCTATTAGTTTTAAGTAATACAATATATATAATTTTATATAATTTTAATATAAATAATATAAAAAATAAATTTAATTTTAATATAAATTTTAAAGTTTTTATATTAGTTAAACATTAGTTTATTTTTATAATAACTTTTATTTATAAATTTTATAAATAAACTATTAAAACTAAAAATAAAAAATATAAAACTATTAAAAAAGTAATAGTTTTAAGTAGTTTATTAATATATTAGCTTTATTTTAAGCGTTTTAAAAAAGTATTTTAACTAAAAAATAACTTGCTTTTAAATATAGTTTATAAATTTAAAAATTTAAAAATAATAGTTTATATAAACTATATAAATAGCTATATTTTATATAAACTTATAAGTTAATTTATATTTATTTTAAATTAATTTTATTAATAAGTTAATTATTTGTTATGTTATATTTTAATATAATATATATTTAAAAGTTATTAAATTAGTTTATTTATTTTTTTTTTTAAAAAAAACAAAAATAAAAAAGTAATTAAAAATAAAAATTGCACTATTATTTAAAAAACTTTAAATAATTATTATATTAGCTTTATAATTATATAGGTTTGCTTTTTAAAGGTTTTTTTATGTTTATTATTAATTTATAAAGCTTAGTTTTAATTAATTAATAAAATTAGCAATATAAAAATAAGTTGTTTTATTTTTATTTTATATAAAGTTTAGTTAATAATTAATAATATAAAAATATTATGGCCTAGTGGCGCAATAGTATACGCTTAGCTACTTTTTTTAAAGTTGTAAGTTTAAGTTTTGCTTAGTTTGTAGTTATTTTGCCTTAAAGCAAAAGTTGGTTTGCTTTTAGCTCGGTTTAAACTGCATACTTGCTGCACTAAAAGCATAAAAATTAAAAATTAAATAGCTAAGCTAAAAGTTTAAAAATTTTGCTTTTTTGCTAATGCAATAACATAAGTAACTAATTTAGTATACTAGCTACTATAAAAACAAGCAGCTTTAGCTTTTATTATTAATGCTATATAAGCACTAGTTTTTTTATATAGCAAACAGCTTATATTTTTAGTATAATTAAAACCTAAAGCTTACTGTTTAACGCTAAGCAATTTATAAAAAATATAGCGCTATATAGTGCTTAAAATCTACTTAATACTATATTATTTATAGCTTGCAAAACTTAAAGCTAATAAAAAGGCGCTTTTACTACTAATTAACAGAAAACTTTTTTGTTAGCATGCTAATTTTTTTACTTCTGTATTGCAAAGCAAAAGCACTGCTAACTTAGCGTACGAAATTTAAAGCGAAGTATTATATAAAAAAAGCAGTAAATTAATAAAATTTATAGCAAAACTGTTGCATACTTTGCATATATAAGTAGTTTTTGCCCCGAAAAAGGTTTTCACTTATATAAAGTTTTACTAAATAGCTATTAGCATAGCTAACAGGCCGTTTATTTAAGTAATACAAATTATTATAAAAATATTATATTAAATATAAACATTTAACCTTTTTTGAATTCTTTACACTTAACCATAACTTTGTAAGTTTAAGCCTAATTATTAAATAATTAAAATTGCTAGAATTAGCGTAGCAACTTTTATTTACTAGGTAGGTTACACTTTATTTGCGGAGTGCAAATATAACAAAAAACAAAAAAATAGTATTAAATAACTTATTTGTTAAAAACGTAACTAACGCGCTACTAAAACCTACTAATAATATAACTATAAAGCAGTAGCGTTTTAACAAAGAACATAAAGCTAACGGACTCTTTAATATATAAAAGATAATCAATAGAATTGTAAAACTAGTATTATAGCTATTAATAGAAGAAAAAATAACAAAAGGAATTTCTTTCTAAAAAAACGCAAAAAAAGCGCAAATAGTACATACGTTAAAAAAAGCCTAAAAAAGCTAGCAAAGCATAAAGCCTAATAATAAAAATAACCTTAATATATTTATAACTTGCTATAATTTAAATGCTGCTATAAAAGCTAACCAAAAAAGCGTTAAAAATATTGTTTAAAAGCTTTTTTAATAAACTTTATTAAACGTAAATATGCTAAAATCTTAAGCATAAATTATAGCTTTATAGCTTACTTGCAATAATAAAGCAGTGCTATTTAAGCAAAACAAAAAAATGCTAATTAAAGTTAAAAAATAAGCTAATAACCTTAAAAATAAAATATTAGCTAATATTATTAAAGCAGTAAATATAGCACTTATAAGCAGTAATATAATTGCTGCTAAAAAGCTATATAGCAAAAACACAATAATTACTTTTAAAAAAGCAGTGCTTTAAAAAGCTAAAAAAAAGAAATAAATTATAAAGGCTTTTAAAAAAAAGTTAAAAGTATAACAAAAAAAAGCAGCGCTAATAATAAAAAGCGTTTTAGTAAAACAAATTAAAGCAATATATTTAAACAAGAATTTACTGCAGTTATTATGTAGTAAATACTCTGAAGTTATAAAGTATAAAAAAATACTATTTAAAAACGCAAAAGCTAGATTTGTATTAATATTATTATATATAAGCAGCATTGCAGCAGCTAAAACAATATGCAAAAATAGCTTTTTATAAAAAGCTTAGCTATTTAACTGCAAACTTTTTGCTATAAAGCTTAAAGTTATGTAATACTTTAATTGCTATAAATATAGTTATATAGCTAAATATTGCTGCAAAAACTTAAAGTATAGCTATTGTTTAGCTTTAAAGCACTAAAAAAGTAAAAAAAGCTGCTTAGTAAAAACATAAAAAGCAAAGCAAAAATGTATAAATTGCAGAAAAGCATATATAGCATAAAATAAAGCTTGCTAAAAAAAAGTTAAACAAAAAAACAAAGCAAAAGCAGCATATATGTTGCAACTTAAAAGCTTTTAAAGTGCTAAAAAAGCAGCAATAATAAGCAAAAAAATAAATAAAAATAGTTTAAAAATGCTAATAGCATTAATATTTATAAAGCTAAATAAAAAAGAGTTATTAGCAAAAAAACAGCAAACTAGCAATATAAGTAAAAACTTATTTTTATTAATTTAATAATATATAATATTGCTTTTTAAAACATTATAAAATTTAAAAGTAATATAGCACACATATTATAAAATAACAGCTTTAATTATATAGCAGTTTAAAAGCTAGTAATTAATAAACATAGCAATATATATTGCTTTAATAGTAATAGCTATTAAGTTGTTTAATTAAAAAGCAAAGCTGCGTTATATATAAATAAAAGAATTGCAATAAAAATGCTAGTAAAAAACATTAATAAAAACTAAGCAAAAGTTATAATAAGCAGCAGTAATTTAGCAGTATTTTTATAATTAATATATTTGCTAAATTAAAAAAGAATAGTTTAATGTAGTTTAATTTAAAAAATATATAAAGCAAGCAAACTAAAAAAATACTATATATTTATAAGCAATTTTAACTTTTATTACTTACTATAAAACTTAAAAAGCAAAAAAAGCTAAAAAGCAAATAAACTACTTAAGTTTACTATATAATAAGATTTTATATTAGCTACTTTTTAAAAAAAAGTAACTAAAATAAAGCATAAACAAAAAAGCTTAACAATAAACTTAATATAAATATTTAATAATTTAGCTATTACTTACTAAAAGAACTTAAAATAGCTAAGTTTTAACTATAAAGCACTAAAAGTTATAATTAACTTAAAAGCAGCTTTATAAAAATACTTAAAAAAAGCAAAAAAATAAAACTAGCTTAAATTAAACAAAGATAAAATAGCTATAAAAGCAAAAGCTATTATTATAAAAATGCATATATTACGTATATTTAGCAAACTAAATAATGCTTTTAATTTTTTAATTTAGCAACTAATAAAAATAGCAAATAAAACAATGCTTAAAAAAACTATAAAAAGAAAACACTAAGCATTACTTTAGTAGTTTTTAAAAGTAGTTAAAACAAAAAAAAAAAGCAAAACAAGCATACTATAAGTTTTAAAGCAAAAAAACTAAAGTAATATAGCAAGCCTTTAAAAAAAAAAAAAGGCTTTTAGTAATAAAGTAAAAAAAGCGCAAAAATATAGCTAAAAACAAGCATTTATAAAAGTATTTAAAAATTTTAAGTTATTATAAAGCTTAGCTAAATAAGCAAAGTTTGCTTATAAGCTAGCCTTAAAAGTTATTGTAATCTTACTGCTAAAACAAACAAAAAATAAGCTGCTTTTTATTAATACTTTTAAAAAAAAAACAGCTTTACTAGCAAAACGCTTTTTTTTTGCATTATTAATAAACCTATTTAATATACTTAAAAAAAACTTAACTTATAATAGCTATTAAAAGTTTATAGTTAATATTAATACAAAAAAAAAAAATATAATATTGCTAATATAAAAGTTAGCGCTATAAAAAGCGCTAAAAAATAACTTGCTATTTAATAGCTTTTTTAAAGCTTATAAACTTACTTTAGTAAAAAAAATAATAATATTATATACTGCTAGCTTTTTATTAAAGTATTACTTAGTGCAATTTAAGCAAGCAAAAGTAATAGTTATATTTAAACCTAAAAAGTCAAAAAAAACTAAAAAAACAATTAAAAAATAACACTTTATTGCGCTTATTTATATAGTAGAAAAAGTGCTAAAAAAAGAGCTATATTACTATATAACAAAAGTAGCTAAACAAAAAAGTTTTTTATTAAACAACTAAATAAATAATAAACAAAACAAGTTAATAAACATAGCTATTAAACTAGTATTAAAAATAGCAAAAAAAGTAATTAGCAAAAAAAGCATAGCATTTTTACTATAGCTAAACATTATAAAAGCTTTTAATACTATTAATAAAAAAAAAATAATATATATTTTATAATAAAAAGGCTTTTTTTTTTAAATGGTTATATAAATAAACTTTTTTATATTAAACTACATAGTGCGTTTTTACTTTAATAAAGCGGTATTTTAGCTAATAGCACTAAAAGCTAAAATTTTCTAAAGGTTTTCGCTTTTACTTTTTTTTTTTCTTTTATATATTTTAATACTTTATAATAACTTTGCTATATATTAAAAGCTAATAATAGTTAGCTTTGCTAATAATACTAACTTTATTATAGTAGACCTAAATATAAAGCAAAACTATAAAGCTTTAAAAGCAGTATAAAAAACGTATAAAAGCTAAGTAAAACAACATAAAATAAAGTTTGCACTACAAAAAAGCAAATTAATGTATTTTTTTAGCAGTAAAACAGCGCTTATGTAAGTAGTACATCTTTTTAATGCAATAATATACTTAAAAAATAGCGCAAAGTTTTTAAAAGTATAGTTTAATAAAAACATAAAATAAAAAAAACACTTAGCAAAGCTTAAAAAAAAACTAAGCATTTAATTATACGTAATAATTAAGCTATAAAACTTTGTATAAAGTAGTAGCGTAATAAAAGCAAAGCAAGTATATATTATAATAATGCAAAGTACTTTAGCTTATAGCGCAATAACTTAGTATAAAAACTTTAAAAAAAACAAAACAAAAAGCATTGTTAACTTATTAGTAATAATTTAAAATAAGTGCTTTAAACGCATAGTTAAAGCCTTTAAAACAACTAAAACAAAATACTTAAAAACTAAAATAAAAATTTTTTTTATTAACTTATATTTTAATAGCAAAGCAGCAGTTTGTAAGCATTACATAAAAAGCTTAGCAGCTAAAAAATTAATCTAAAAAGCAATAAAAAAAATTAAAACCTTTATTTAAAACGCAAAAGCTTAAAAAGCTAAAAATTAAACAAAAAGCAAGCTTATAAGCAATAATAAAAGCATAGCTAAAAAAAATTTAACGCTAGCTTTAAACTTCTAGCAAAAAAAGTAGTTAAAAAAAAAAACCTAAAATTGCACTAAAAAAAAAATAAATAAGCAAATAAAGCTAAACTAAAATAAGCAGCAGTTACTTAGTAATAGCTAAACAAAAGCTTAGCAAAAATAAAGCCTTTAAAAAGTATAGCAAATTACTAAAGCATAAAACAGCTATAATAATGCAAATATGTATTAGAAAAATAAAGCTAAAAGCGTTCTTACATAAAAAAAAAGTCTTAAGCTTTTTTATGCTTTTTTGTAAATGCGCAAAAAAAAAAAAAACCCTTTAGCATATAGTCCTATATTATAACTTGCTAAAAAATAAAAAAAAGCAGCTATAAAAAAGCTTTACAGCTAAGCTACTATAAACTAACAAAAACTTATAACTAATTATAAAAAAGCTTAAAGCCGCAAATAATATTACAAAGTAATTACTTGCTACTAATAGAATAACAATGTATAATAAAGCAGTTAAAATAAAAAGGAATAAAAAAAAAAGAAAAAAAGCAAAAAATAAAAAAAGAACCAGCAAAAAAAGCAAAAGCACCTTTTTAAAAGTTTTAAAGAACAAAAAAAAAGCTTTTGTGCGTTTTTTAGAAAAGCAAAAGGTTTAAAAGCTTTAAAAAGAGTTTTTCTGCTTTTTAACTATTATTTTCTGTTTAGCAAGCTAGTTAAAAAAAACTAGTTATTACAAGGTAAAAGAACTTCGAAGTAGCAGCGTAAACATTGTTACATAAGGTTTTTATCCGGCTTTTTGTATAGTTTTACCTATGGGTACACAAGTAGAAAAACCGCGCTACAAAGCAGCACAGCGGGTTATTAATAATAATAATAATATAAACATTTAATAATAAAACATAAATTTTTAGTTTATTAAATTATTAAGCTTTTTTATATAAGCATTATAAATAGTTTTATTTAAACTAATTTTATAAAGTTTTTTAATATAATTAAAATTATTTTTAATATTAATATTATGTTTGTTTTATTATATTTAAAATATAAATTATAAATTATAAATATATAGCTTAAAAAGCTACTTTTATTTTTTTTTAAAAAAATATATATTAAGCTATATTAATTATTATTAATAATTATAAATAAAAATACTTAATTAGCTTTTTTTAATATATAAATGTTTTAAAGTTTAATAATTAATAATTTAAAGCTTTTTTATAAAAATTTTATAATTTATTTATAACATTTTTATATATAGCTTATTAATAAAACATAAATATTTTAAAACTTAAAATAATAAATATAATTTTTATTATATAATTAAAAACAAAAAAATAACTAATTAATATATATAATATAATTAAGCTTTAATTTATAGCTAAATTAATAATAAATTAATATTATTTTATTAGCTTAATAATTTTGTTTTTTTTATAACTTAAATATTTTTTAAATTTTTAATTGCTTTAAAAACTATAATATTAATAATAAATATTTATTAATTATACTTAATTAATTAGCTTTTTTATTTAATAAAATAATATTTTTTTTATTATAAGTTATTTTATTTATTATATTTTTAACTTTTTATTTTTTTAACTTATTTTTAAAGTTTAATATAAATAAACTATATTTATATTTAGTTTTTTAATGCTTAAATAATTAAATTAAAAAAACAAAATAAAAATAGCTATATTATTTTAAAAAACTAATATAATATACTTATAAACTAATTATAAAAAAAATTTAAAAAAGTTTAATAAACTTAAATATTAACTTTTTATTTTTAAACTTAATATATTTTATTAATAATATTATTAAGTTTTTAGTTTTAAAAGTTATAAGTTTATATTAATTATTATAATATTTTATATATTTATTAATTATAATTTGTTATTATGTTATTATTTTGTTTTTAATAGTTTATAATTTATTAAAACGTTTTTATATAACTAAAAAAATTTTTAATATAAAGTTTTTTTTAATAAATAAATAAAATTTTAATATATAACTATATAAAGTTTTAAAAAATAATTGTTTAATAATAAAATTAATAATAAAATTTATAGCAAAAAAAGCTTAAAATAAAAATTAAAGTTAATTAATTTATTTATTATTTATAAAACATTTAAAATAGCTTTTAATTATTTAGTTTATTTATTTTATTTGTTTATTAGTTTTAAAATAAAATATTATTAAAAGCTTTTGTTTAATTTTTAAATAATAACATAAATTAAACTAAAATTAATTAATAAAAATAAAGCTTTTATTAAAAATAATGCTTTTTAAGCTATTATAAATATATTTAATTTTATAATAAAATAAAACTGCTAGCTTAATTAAAGTTATAATAATATTAATTAAAAATAAATATATAAACTTAATAAATTTATTTATAATAATAAAAATAATATTAATTAGTTTTTTTTTATAAAAAGCTTTTAGTAAACTTATAATAAAGTTTATAAATAGCTTTTATATAAGTTTATTAAATATTAATAAAACATTAAGTTTATTATATTTTTAATAATGTTTTACTTTAGTTTTAAAGCAAATTATATAGCTTTATATATATTTTTTAATATTTAATTTTATATTGCTTTAATAAAACTTTTATTATAATAATTTTAAAATATAACTTAAAATAAAATATTTAGCTAAAAAATTATTATAATATAACTTAATAAATTAAAAATATATAACTTTTTAAAAAAAATTATAAATTTTGTTTTTATATATATTATATTACTTAGGCTAACAGCTTATTAGCTATGCTAGTTTTTATCTTTTATATATACAAGTAAAAACCGTGCTTTTAAGTTAAAAGCAAGCTATAAGCAGCTTACTTTTTTTTTAGTAGCTAAGTAAAAACATTTTATATTTATTTCTAGGTTGCACTAGTTTTGCTACGATTTTATTAAGTGTTTTGCTTTTTACTTTTTTACTTTTATGTTGTTTGCTTACTTACATTATGCTATTAATTAAATATATGTATTTTTACGTAGTTATTTTGTAGTTTTTTTTTCTTTGTATTTTTTTTGCTTTATAGTTTGCTTGCTTTAGTATTACTGCTTGCTTTATGTTATTTGCAGCAGTTTTTTTAATTTTAGCATTTATTTAGCTAAGTATACTGCTTTTTTTTTTTAGTTTTTTTTTAAACTTTTTTTTATTATATTGCTAATATATTATAGTTTATTTGCTTTAATATTATTGCTAGCTTTTTACTATACTAGCTTTTTTATAACTAAGTTATAACTAAGTTATAAGCAAAATTAATTATTTATTATTTTTTAGTTTATTATTTACATATTTATTTTTTAAGCTGCTTTTATGCTTTTTATAGTAAGCTTACTAAGTAAGCATAGCTTATAAATAGCTTATATATTAAGCAATATAAAGTAGTAATAAGTAATAAGCTATTTTACTTAATTATTTATGCTAATTTTTTTTTTTTTAATTATTAACTTTATTATTTTTATTACTACTATTATTATATGTTTAGCTTATGCTTGCTTTAATATATTAAAATGCTTAGTTTATAATATAATTAGTTATTAATACATTATAGTTATATAAAAATTTACTTTATTATAGCTGCTATGCTTTTTATAGTATATATTTTTAATTAGCTTAGCTTAAATATGTATACTAACTAATATTAAGCTTATATATTTAAAGTTATAAATTATTTTACTGCAGTTTTTATTAGCTATTTAATTTATAGTATTAAATAACGTAGCTAATAGTTTATTATTATATAATTTAAGCTTTTATAACTGCTTATTGTTATGCTTTTTTATTATAATACTAATTCTTAAAATAAAGGTAAATATTTTAGTGCTTTGCATTAAAGTATTACTAATAGCTTTAAAATTTATATTTATTAAGCACGTTAAAATGCTTAAGCTATGCTATTATTATATTGCTTATATTATAATAGTATATTATGCACTTTTTATTGCTATTTTTTTTACGCTAACTATATAAAAACATTAATAATTTTTACGCTTGCAATATTACTAGTAAATCTACTAAATGCTTATAATGCAAAAAAAGCAAAATAAACGCTAAAAATAGCAGTTATAGTTCTATAAGTACTTTTAACTATATTAATGTTTGTATGTTTTTAAGCTTTACTTTATGCTTATTTTAACTATTAAAGTTCTTTTAATTTTAAGTGCTACTAATTATTTTTTAGCTTAAAAAAATTAATAAAGAACTTTAATTATTTATTAAAGCTTATATAGCTACGCGCTATTTTTGTACTAATAGAAATATTTAAGCTGCACTTATAGCTAATATATAACTTTAAGTTATAATTAAAAAAGCAAAAAAAGCTGCAGTAAATAAAAAAGCTAAAAGTTTTATATAAATAAGCTAGTTAAAAAGTATTTATATAACTTTTAAAAGTTAATATTGTTATATATTTAATAATTAAAAGTTTTAATAAAATTTCAGTATTTAATAACTAATAAAGTTGCTTAATTGCTTTGCTTTTTTATAATGTATACTTTTTAACTTCTATAGTTTTATATTTATGATTTTATATTATTATTTTTAGTACTTTATTATATTATGCTTTATTTTAAAGTTTATAAACGTAAACTTATAATAAGCAGCTTTTTTAAAACTATAAGTAATAAATAGCTTTATAACAAATGCTTTAGCTTTTGCTCCGTAATTATAATAAACCTTTTTTAGCTTAAAAAAAAGCTAGTATTAATGCTTAGCTATTTTTGCTTTATGTTTAAAGGCTTTTATTTTTGTGTTTTTATAGCTGCTTATAACTTAATTAGTTTTTTAGCTATGTTATAATAGCTAAGCTTTTTTATATTTAAAACTTATTTAGCTATTTTACGTGCTTTTTTTAAGTTATATATTAATTAGTAGCTTAGTTAAAAATTTATTTGCTTTTTTAGTATACTACAGGTAATTTTGTTTTTATAATAAACTAAAGATTTTTTTATTAATTATTAAAAATTTATAAGTTTTTTTGCTTTTAATTGCTTTATAATTATATAACACTTAAGATTTTTTTTTAAAACTTTTTAAATAAAATTTTTTAGTTTTTTAAAAGCTTTTAAATTTTTTAAGTTTTTTAATTTTATAACTATTTATATATATAAACATATAACTATTTAAATAAAAAAAGCTTATTTAATAAATATAGCTTTAAAATATAAAACTTTAGCTTAAGTATTAAAATATAAATTAAAAACTTTAATTTATTATATTATTATAACTTTTTTTTTAATATTAAAAACATATTAATATTATTAAGTAAAATAGCTATATAATTAAAATAACGCAAAAAAAATTAGCTTTATTTTTTTTTGCTTATTTAATATTTAATAATAAAGTTAAAAAAAGCTAATAATAAACATTAATAAGCTTGCTTTTTATTAAACTTTAACATTTTTATAAATGCTTAAAAATTTATATAATTAATTAATATTTTAACTAATAAATTGCTTTTTTATAAATAATATTATTAATATTTAAAGTAATTTATTATTATAAATATTTTTTAATTAAGCATATTATATTATATTTTTTTAAAATAACTTTTAAAAATAAAACATAATTAATTTAAAAATGTTTTAATTATTTTACTAAAATAAATTTTTTATAAAAACTACTTTAAAAAAATCGGTTTTTAATAATATTTATTTTTTAAGGTTAAAATATATAAAAAAAATAGCTTACTTAAATATATTTTAAAAGTTTTTAAAAGTTTTTTTTTAAAAACTATTTAAAAATATTTAATCTTTTTTTGTTTTTATTATATTTTTTTTTAAATATTTAAATAAAAGCGCAATAATATAAAAATACTTATTTATAAAATAATAATAAAAATTATAAAACTTTAAAAATTATTATAATGCTTAATAAATATTTAATATAAATTATTATTAAATAATATTTATATATAAAAAGTTTATTTTAATTTTTTAGCTAAAAATAATATAACTTAAAAATTTAATTTTTTTTAAATAAAATTAATACTTAAATAGCTTAATATATAGTTTTGCTTTTTATAAATTGTTAATAATATTTTAAATATATTTTATATAAAAGTTTTTATTTAAAAAAAAAATAAATATATTATTAAAATATATAATATAAAATATATTTATTATATTATTAAATGCTTTTTATATATAATTTTAAAAAGTAATAAAAACATTTAATAAACTTATAAGCATAACTAAAATTTTATAGTAATTATAATATATATAAAACGCTATTTTTTTTTTTAAATATATAAGCAATAATAAATGTTTTTAAAGTTAATTTTACTAAAAATTTTAACTTTTAAGATTTTATTAAGCAACTTTAAAATAAATAATAAAATATAATAATTTTTATATATAATTTAATTAAGTTTTTTATAGTTTATATATAAATATAAGCTTTTATTTTTTTTAAATATAAAAAAAATTAAAGCATTAATAAAGCTAATAAACTTTTTAATTTTTTTAGCTTTTAATATTTTATTAAGTTATTTTTATAGTTTTTTTAGTTTATTTTAAGCTATTAAATATATAAAAAAATAAAATATAATTATGTTTTTTATTAGTTTAATAATAAAGTTTTTTTGCTTTAATTATAATAATATATTTATTTTATTAATATTAAAAAACTTAAATAAATTATAAAACTTTTTTAAAATTATTATAAAATTAAAATAACTAAAGCTTTTTTTTAACTTTTTAAGCTATATAAATTTAAATAATTAAATAATAATATAATAATAAGCTTAATTTTAGCAAACTTTTATAAACTTAATTAAGCTAAATATTTTTATTTAAAAGTAATATAATTTAAAAAACTATTAATTAATGCTTAAATTTAATATAATTTTTTTATTTTTTAAAATAGTTTAAAATAATAAAAAAAAGTTGCTTTTAAAGTAATAATTATAGTTAATAATTATATATATATACTTAACTTTACAAATAATATTATAACTATTAATTAATTTATAAATAACTTAATAAGCTTTATAAATAAAAAGTCTGCTTTTAATAATATATTATAATATAAACATATAACGTGGTTTATAAGCGAGCAACGCATTTAAGCAAGCAACGCACTTCCATGGATGTATTTCTTTATATAAAATATATGGAGAAATACATGCCCCATATTAAATAACTCCACTAATATAAAGGTTAAAAATATAAAAAAATATGTTTTAGAATCCTTATTTAATAAGGACTCCATATATAACCCCCTTTTCTTCATGGCATTTTTATTGGTAAAGATATATACAAAAAGAAAAAAAGTAAAAATATTGGAAAAAAATACCCCTGTCATTAGGTAAAGATTAGTGCGATTTGCTTATTTAAATGTTAAAAAACTGGAAAAAAATATATTTGGAATTAATAATCAATAAACTTCCAAAGACTTAAAAAATCTTATTTTTCCGATTTTTTCTTAATTAAATAGCTAGGGTATAAAAAATAGTACATAAATATTTATGTACTGTTTTTGATACCCTAGCTATTTAATTTAAAAAAACCCTAAAAATAAAGATCTTTTAGAATTAAATTAGTAATTTATTAAATATTTTAAAACTTATTTTTTCGTATTTTTCTTTATCTTTTTTAATTAATATGGACGAAGTTTTATACTTTTTACAAGGGTATTTTTATACCTACTTTTCATTACGTTATATCTTTACTGATAAAAATGCTATGAATAAACAAACGTTATATATGGAATCCTTATTAAATAAGGATTTTAAAACATATTTCTTTATATTTTTAACCCTTATATTGGTGGAGTTATTTAATATGGGGCATGTATTCCCCATATATTTTTGTTGGAAAAATACACCCATGGAAGTGCGTTGCCCGCTTAGATGCGTCGCTCGCTTATAAACCACGTTAAAAAAATACTTAATATAATTTATAATAAAAAGTAAAAATAAAACTAATATAATTATATTTAATATATAAATTAAAACATCTGCAGCATACTAAAAGAGCAAACAAATTTTTAATTAAGCTACTAGTTATTATGCAACTTAAAAAAAGCATATAAAATAGCTAAATAAGTTCTAAATATAAAGAGGCTTAGCTATTATAATATAGCTAAAGAACTAATTAAGTTATAAGCAGTTGCAAAAATATAAAAACAAAGGCTTTTAAACATAAAGCAAAAATAGCTAAGCATTAATACTAGCTTTTCCTTAAGCTAAAAAAGGTCTATTATAACTATAAAGCAAAAGCTAAAGCATTTGTTATAAAGCTATTTGCTATTTATAGTTTTAAAAAAGCTGCTTATTATAAGCTTACGTTTATAAACTTTAAAGTAAAGCATAACATAATAAAGTACTAAAAATAGTAATATAAAATTATAAATATAAAACTATAAAAGTTAAAAAGCATATATTATAAAAAAGCAAAGCAATTAAGCAACTTTATTAAGCATTAAATATTAAAATTCTATTAAAACTTTTAGCTACTAAATATATAATAATATTAACTTTTAAAAGTTATATAAATACTTTTTAATTAGCTTATTTATGTAAAACTTCTAGCTTTTTTATTTGCTGCAGCTTTTTTTGCTTTTTTAATTGCAACTTAAAGTTATATATTAGCTATAAATGCAGCTTAAATATTTTTATTAGTATAAAAACAGCGCGTAGTTATATAAGCTTTAATAAACAATTAAAGTTCTTTATTAACTTTTTTAAGCTAAAAAATTATTAGCAGCACTTAAAATTAAAAAAATTTTAATAGTTAAAATAAACATAAAGTAAAGCTTAAAAACGTATAAACATTAATATAATTAAAAGTACTTATAAAACTATAACTGCTATTTTTAATGTTTATTTTGCTTTTTTTGCATTATAAACATTTAGCAAACTTACTAGTAATATTATAAGCATAAAAATTATTAATATTTTTATATAATTAACATAAAAAAAACAGCAATAAAAAATATATAATATATTATTATAATATAAGCAATATAATAGTAGTATAGCTTAAGCATTTTAGCGTGCTTAATAAATATAAATTTTAAAGCTATTAGTAATACTTTAGTGCAAAGTATTAAAGCATTTATTTTTATTTTAAGAATTAATATTATAGCAAAAAAGCATAATAACAAGCAATTATAAAAGCTTAAACTATATAGTAGCAAGCTATTAGCTATTTTATTTAATATTATAAATTAAATAACTAATAAAAACTGTAATAAAATAACTTATAACTTTAAATATATAAGCTTAATATTAGTTAGCATATATACTTAAGTTAAGCTAGTTATAAATATATATTGCAAAAAATATAGCAGCTATAACAAAATAAATTTTTATATAATTATAATATATTAATAACTAATTATATTATAAACTAAGCATTTTAATATATTAAAATAAGCATAAGCTAAATATATAATAATAATAATAATAAAAGTAATAAAATTAGTAATTAAAAGAAAAAAGAATTAACATAAGTAGTTAAATAAAATAACTTATTATTTATTGCTTTTTATATTACTTAATACATAAGCTATTTATAAGCTATGCTTACTTAATAAGCTTACTATAAAAAGCATAAAAACAGCTTAAAAAATAAATATATAAAAAGTAAACTAAAAAATAATAAGCAATTAATTTTGTTTATAACTTAGTTATAACTTAGTTATAAAAAAACTAGTGTAGTAAAAAGCTAGCAGTAATACTAAAGCAAGCAAACTATAATATATTAACAATATAATAAAAAAAGGTTTAAAAAAAAACTAAAAGAAAAAAGTAATATATTTAGCTAAATAAGTGCTAAAACTAAAAAAATTACTATAAGTAGCACAAAGCAAGCAGCAATACTAAAACAAACAAACTACAAAGCAAAAAAAATACAAAAGAAAAAAAACTATAAAGTAACTACATAAAGGTGCATATATTTAATTAATAGCATAATACAAATAAGCAAACAACCTAAAGGCAAAAAAGTAAAAAGCAAAGCACTTAATAAAATTGTAGCAAAACTAGTATAACCTAGAAATAAATACAAGATATTTTTATTTAGCTACTAAAAAAAAAATAAGCTACTTATGGCTTGCTTTTAACTTATAAGCATAGTTTTTACTTATATATATAAAAGATAAAAACCGGTATAGCTAATAAGCTATTAGCTTAAGTAATACAATATATATAAATTAAAATTACTAAGTTTTAATAAATAGTTTTATAAAGCTAATAAAATAAATAATATAAAAAGTATAAAAATAGCATAAAATAAATATATAAAATAATAATTTTAGCTTAAAACTTATAATTAATATAATTAATATTAAACTTATTATTTGTTTTTTAAGTTATAATATTATAGTTTTTTTAATAAAAATATATAAAACTTTAATTATTATTTTTAGTTTTTTTTTATTTATGTTTTAGTTTTTATTTACTTAAATTTTTTAAATAGTTTATTTTTAAGTAATATTATTATTATAGCTAATATAACTATTAAATTTATTATTTTTATTTTTATTATTATTATTATTACTTTTAAGCTAAAAATAATTAAAAATAATATAGCTAAGTTATTTATAGCTATAATAAATAAAATTTTTATAAAAGTTTAAATTTAAAACTATTTTTATTATTATTTTAAAGTTAATTTAAAAAAGTTTTAAAAATATAATAGTTTTTTAAAGTATAAATATTATTATTACTTTAATTATTTATATATTTTTAGTTTAAATATTAGTTATAACTTTTATTATTATTGTTTTTATAATATTAGTTTTAGCTTTTATAATTATTATTACTTTTATAAAATCTTTAGTTATTATTATTATAATTATTATTATAATTATTATTTTTATAATAATAATTTTAGTTATTAAAACTAGTATTATTATTTTTATAGTTAATATTAATATATTAATTATTAGTTTAGTTTTATTTAATATTTAAAGTTAATTTATTAATAGTTTAAATAATATTTAACTTTAGTTTTTTTTTATTATAATTTAAGCGTTATTTTTTAGTTATTAGTTTTTAGTATTATTATATAATATTAATTATATTAGCTTATATAATTAATAATAAGTTATAATAATTTATTAACTTTTGCTAAAGTAATATATTTAGTTTTTAATAATATAATAAAGCTTTTTTGCTTTTATTTTAGTAAATATTTTAAAGTTTAATATTAATAAAGTATTAATTAAATAGTTTTAAGTTTTAGTTAGCTTGTTAATTTGCTTGTTTTAATTATATATTTATGCTAGTTTATAAAAAAGCAAACTATTTAAGCAAAGTTTTAATTTAATTTAAAAACACTTTTTTAATTAATTTTAAATTGTTTTTTTTTTAAAGTTAATAATTTTTATAATACTAATTAATAAGCATTTTTATAGTTTTAATTTATATTATTATATATATATAAAATCTTGTTTTTATTATAATAAAATTTTTAATTAGCTTTTTAAAAAATAGTTTAAAGTTTTTTTATTTATTTTAATTAATATTAATAAATAAGTTTTATATTAAAAAAGTTATAATTAAACTTTAATAGTTAACTAAAATTAGCATTTTTAAATAAATAACGTTAATTATAATATAAACAATTTTAACTTAATTAATATTTAGGTTTTTTTTAATTATGCTTTTTATTAAAGCTAAAAAATAAAAAGTTATTATTATTACTAAAATTTTTATGTTTTTGCTTTTAACTTAAATTATAAAATTACTTTTTAAAGTTAATAAAATTTTTTGGTTTTTTTAAAAATATTATTTTTTAGTTTTTTTATTTATTTATTTATAAAATAAAAATAATATAAACTATTTTTAATTTTAAAGCAATTTATTTGCTTTTATTTTTTTTAAGCAATTTATTTTTTTAGCTTTTTAATTTTAGCTAAAAGCTATATAATTTATATTTATAATAGTTATATATTAATACTTAAAGCATTAAATAATTATTATTTGCTTAAGCTTAATTTTAAAAATAATTTATGTTAAGTTTATTTTTAGTTTATTATTAAAGTTTATTTTAAAAAAAAACTATTAAAAATAACACTAGTTTATATAATTAATTAATGTTTAATTATTTTATGATATAATAAAGTATTATAAATAACTTTATTTTAAAAAGCTTTAAAATTATTATAAAAAGTATAAAGTATTAAAAGTTAAATATAATAATTAATATATTTTTAGTTTTATAATAAATATTAAATAAAACTAAAGCTTAAAAAAAAAAACTTTTATAAAATAAATATAAAAAAGATATTTTATATATATATATAATTTATAATATATATTAAAGTATTTAAGTAGTTTAATTATAACATTTTATTAAATAATAATTATTTATTAAATTATTAACGTTTAATATTTATATTAGCTTAGTATAATATTAAGCTAATATAAATATTAAGTTAATATAAACTAATATTAAGCTAGTATTAATTTAAGAAAAAAATATTAAGCTAATATAAATTAATATTAAGCTAATATAATATTAAGCTAATTTAAATTAGTTTAATATTAATATTAATATATATTAAGCTAATATAAATTAATTATTAACTTTAATTATAACATTATTTATAAATAAAGAGTATATTTAAATAAATAGCGCACTTTTTTTAAACTTTTAGCTTTAATTATTAATAATTTTATAATTAAAACATTTATTATTAAAAATTAATTAAATTTTAATTTATTACTTGTTTTTATATTTTTATTATAAGTTTTTATATTATAGCTAGTTTTATTGCATTATTTATATTATTATTAATATAATATACTTAGTTTATTATTATTACGCTTTTTTAACGTTTTTAATTATATATAGTTTTATTTATTTTTTTAAGTAATTAAATTAGTTATATTTTTTATAATAAAACTATTTTTGTTTTATAAACGCTTTTTTTTACTTTTTTAACGTTTATTAAATGCTTTATTTACTTTATAAAACTTTTAGTTTTTATTGCTTATAAAAGTTAATTAATATATTAATATTTAATTTAATTTTATAAGCTAATTAATAATAATTAAAATTAGCTTTAAAAAGCTTTTTTAATAATTAAAATTTTAATTTTTAATAAAAGTTAATTATATGTTTGCTTTTTTAGCAATTTTTAGCATATAAAAAACTTAAAGTTTAAATAAATTAATAGTATTAAAAATTAATAATAATTTATATTATTTAAACAAATAGCCTGTTAGCTATGCTAGTAGCTATTTAGTAAAACTTTATATAAGTAGAAACTTTTTTTGGGGCAAAAACCACTTGTATATGCAAAGTATGCAACAGTTTTGCTATAAATTTTATTAATTTGCTGCTTTTTTTACATAATACTCCGCTTTTAAATTTTATACGCTAAGTTAGCAGCACTTTTGCTTTACAATATAAAAGTATAAAAATTAGCGCGCTAACAAAAAGGTTTTCTGTTAATTAGTAGTAAAGGCGCCTTTTTGCTAGCTTTAAGTTTTATAAGCTATAAATAATACAGTATTAAGTAGATTTTAAGCATTATATAGCGCTATATTTTTTATAAATTGCTTAGCGCTAAGCAATAAGCTTTAAGTTCCAATTATGCTAAAAATACAAGCCGTTTGCTATATAAAAGAATTAATACTTATGTAGCATTAGCAGCAAAAGCTAAAGCTGCCCGTTTTTTATAATAGCTAATATATTAAGTTAGTTATTTACGTTGTTGCACTAGCAAAAAAACAAAGTTTCCGGACTTTTAGCTTAGCTATTTAACTCTTAATTTTTATGCTTTTAGTGCAGCAAGCATGCAGTTCGAACTAAGCTAAAAGCAAACCAACTTTTGCTTTAAAGCAAAGCAACTATAAACCAAGCAAAACTTAAACCTATAACTTTAAAAAAAGTAGCTAAGCGTATGCCACTACGCCACTAGGCCATTAAAAATTAATATTAATAACTATAATTATATATTTAGTTTTAAAATTATTATTTATAAATTATAAAGCATTAATTTTAATTTTTAAAAACTTTTTTAAATATTTAATTTTATAAAAGTAATAAAATAAGCTTTTTTAAATGCAATAAAAAACTTAAGCTTAATAATATAATTAATATATAATTTAATAAATTTGCTAATTTAATAATTATATGTTTGCTTTAATAAACTATAAAGCTTAATATTAACTAGCTAAATTAAATGCAATAAATAAAAAAGCAATATAATAATTATAATGTTTTATTTTTTATAAAACTTTTTAAACTTAGTTAATATATAACTTTTATGTTAATTTAGTATTAATAATTAATATATGCTTTTTTTAAATAATTAAATATGTTTTTTAAAATATTTTATTTATTTTAACTTTATATTATTGTTTGTTTATTTATTAAAACTAATATTAAATACTTAATTTATTAAAAAGTTAATGTTTTTATATTAATGCTAAAAATAAAAAGCACTTTAAAAAATAATATATAAAAAAATAAATAAACTACGTAAATTAATAAAATAAATTATTATTAATTATTTTTTATTATTAAGCTATATTATTTTATGCTTTTTATATTAATTAACATATATAATAACTATATATATATAAATTTAGCTTATTATAAATCTAGTTTTATTAAAGTTTTAAATATTTTTATTTTAAATATTATATTACATTTTTATATATATATAACGCTTAAACTATATATTAATAATTTTTAAATTTTTATATAAAGCTTTTTAATAGTTATAAATATATATAATTTATATTATAAGCTTTTTATAATAATTAATAAACTTATAAGCTTAATGCTTATTAATTAATAATATATTATATAAGTTATATAATAAATCTATTATATTTTTAATAATAATATAAGCAACAAATTATTTTTGCTTATTTAAATTAATAATATGCTTAAAAAAAATTTTTCTTTAATTAAATTAAGTTTATATATATTAATATAAGTATTATTTTATATAATATAACTATTTATTTTAATATATATTATTAATTAAAGCATGTTATAAATTTTATAAATACGTTAAATGCTAATTTTTTTAAATAATTAAATAGCTTTAATAGCTAAAATAATTTAAGCTTTTTTAGTTTTTATAAATATTGTTTTAAAAAAAAGTTATTATATAATAAAACTAAAATAACGCGTTTTTAAAAAAAAGTGCATTATTTATTTAAATATATTATTTATTTATAAATAACGTTATAAAAAAACTAATATTTATATAATATTAATAATAAAAACTAAAGCTATTTATTTTTATAATATTTAATATATTTAATTAAGCATTTATATTGCTTTATTAATAAATTTACTATTTTTGTTTTTAGTTTAATTATTTAATTTTTAATTTTTATGCTTTTAATATAATAAGCTTATAATTTAAATTAAATTAAAATAAACTAATTTTTGCTTTAAATATAAAACAATTATAAATTAATTAAAACTTAAACTTATAACTTTAAAAAAAGTAATTAAATATATATTATTATATTATTAATATATATATTATATTACTTAAGTTTAACAGCTTTAAAAAGCTATACTAAAAGCTACTTAATTTTATACGTAAGTAAAAACTATGCTAAAGCTAAATAAAAACATTTTTGCTAACTATTTGCTACTATAACTTATACCCTTTTTATAGCTAACTGCATAAGCGCTATTATTTAAAAATTACATTGCTTAATTTTTATTTAATAATGCTGCTTTTGCTGTTTGTATTTTTGTTTGTTGCGCAAGCATAGCTTTTTATTATTTAAACTGCTTACTAATAGTTTTTAAATAGGTTTTTCTTAAGCTAGTTTTAAAGCTTTAATATATTAGCAATAATTTGTAATCTTGTTTTTTGCGCAGTTATTAGCGCAGTTTTTTCTAATAAGCAACTTTTTAAACAAATAGTATTTTTGCTTGCTAAATTGTTAGCTTTTTGCTTATATAGCGTTTTTATAGCAGCAATAGTATATAATTAGCTTTAAGTTAGCTTTATTACAAACTATATAAAGTAATAAATAAAGGCGTTTTTAGTTAGTTTGCATGCTTAAATAGCTTTTAGGCATTTTATTATTTAAGCTAAATAATTGCTTTAATAAAAAAAATACATAGCTGTTTTTTTTTTAGTTTATATAAAACATAAGTTTGCTTTATTTTTAGCATATTTTAAAAATTTGCACTAGCTGCATTTTTGCTTGTTTTTATATATGCTAGCTTAATAGCTTTATTTTTAGCAATTATAATATTAAGTTACTATTATATTTATAAAGTAAAAAGCTATTTAAAAGTAGTAGTAGTTCTAAAAAAGTTTATTAATATATGTTATGTTTGCATTTTTTGCAGTTATAACTTTAATATATATTAAGCATGTTTTTTGCTTGCATTATAGCAAGCAAAATAAAAAAAACAGCTTTTTAATTTTTAGCTTTTAATTAGTTAGCTTAAGTTAAGCTAGCATTTTTTTTTTTTTTTTTTTAGCACTTATTTAGTTAGTAAGCTTAAAACTACTAGTTAATATAATTAAAAGTGCACTTTTGATTTTTTGCTAAACGCTTAATAAGCTTATAATATATTTGCTAACATTTAGGTTTAAATCTTTTGTTTATTAAAAATAACTTTTTAGTTATTATTTAATAATTTATATGCTGCTTAAACTACGTTTGCTTTTATTGCTTAATTAAGCTTTTATATTACAATTAACCTTGTTTTTACTTTAGCTTTATAACTAGTAAAAGTTATAATAATAGCTTAATTAAAATATATTACTATAATAGCTTTAAAATAAATTAACAAAATAACATATAAAAATTTTTTACTGCTATTTATTTATAGCGCGTTTATATAAAACGTAAGCTATTAATAAAAAAAGTTAGCAACTTTAATTTGCTTATTTATATAATTTTTAAATTGCTAAATTTGCATATATAGCAATTTTACTTTTATAGCAAGCTTTTTTTGCTTTATTAATAATGCTTATAATAAGTTTTAAATAATACGTTTATTACTTTTATTATTACTGTTTACTTATAATTGCTTGTTTATTTATTAAAAGTAGTATGCCTTTAATAGCTTTTTAATAACTTAGCAAGTGCTATAAATAGTTTACTTATTTGGTTTTTTTTTAAAAAAGATTTTAGCGTTTATTATTGCTTTATTTAGCTTGTTTATATAACACTGCAAGTTTAACGTTAAGCTTATTATTAGCTATTGTTAGTTTAAGTTTACACTATTAGCTAATTATAGCTAGTTTTACGTTAAAAAAATTACGTTATAATTTTTTGCTTTTTTTATTTTTACCTTTATTTTTTCTTAAGCTATTATTTATATAAGCTTGTTTTATATATAGCAAGTTTTTATAAGTCTAGTTTTTAAAGCTACGCAAGTATTTTTATAAATTTAGCTAGTTGCAAAGAAAAACAAAAAAAGCCTATTAATATTATATTATTAAACTAAATATATTATTTATTTATAAACTACATTATATTTATAACAACTTTTATTATAAATATATATTTTTTAAAGTATATACTCTTTAATTAAAGCAACTAAAAAAACACATATATATATATACTAATACATAAGTATATATGTAATACTCAAAGTAAACAAAAGCAAACATTGAAAGCAAGTAAATGGAAAGCACTGCATGATGATTTATGCGCCGGTGACAAGGATTTCATAGTCAACAACGTCTCTCGTCGGTACTATCTTGCTGCCAAACCCTCTACGGCGGTGCTTCCGGGTGAGAAGAGAAGAAACTGCGCGGCGATTGTTGTTGAATGAACGATCCGGTGCGTGTCAAGGCAGTATATCTTCACACATCGTAGGAGAATCGTCATCTCTGGAGATTTATTCACAGAGGAGAAGGGGCAGGGGGCGGTAGTAGATAAGGGGGAGTACCCTGCCTATCCAGCGTCAGGCCCGTTGCTTGGTCATCTAAAGTGTTGATGGTCTAGATAGTTCCCAGAAAAGGTTGCGCTGGTTTCCTATCGTGGGTAGCATAGCCATACGACTGACTCTGCTAACATTAGTGGCAGGTACAACATAGCCGGCAGGGCTTCGCCTTGACCATCCCGATATGTGTCGTTTGTTTTGAGACTTGTAGTGCCGTATTAAGCCGTCGAGATTCTCGCCTACACCGCTACACGCGACCGCTCTCCTGCTTGAGCCTCATCATCGCGATTTCACGGAGGAATACAAAAGGTGAAGGCCAGGAAGCGCCAATCCACAACAATAATCACCATTTATTTGGTATTAGTCGCGATGGTGTGGGGGCAGTTACATCATACGTCAGTTATCATATCTTTCCTTTTCACGCCAATGTAGGTATGTGTATGTTTGCGAAGATGTAGACGCAGGGAATGGCGTTGTCTCTTTTGCAATCGCACGGGCCACATGTGCCAATGAGTAATAGCGTTGAACGTGAACATCTTGGCCAGCGTTGTCCTCTATCGCCCCATCTACCCATAACCGAAGTCAAATTTTCAATCCAAACTGACGTAGGACATCGGTATAGGTACCTAGTGTGCGAAACCCGAAAGACCGGGTGGCAACACATGTTTCTCTGCCCAGAATCTACGCAAGGAGTTGCGCGCTATCGCTTGGCGGGCCGAGACGATGGAGCCGAACGACGCCGCGGAGATGTCGAGATCGCCAACTTCAGCCCACCCAAGCGCGTTTATTCTTGACACATGAAATTGTCGATGGTATGGTATGATTTGTAGCTGAGTCAGATAGTTTCCCTTTCGACTTTACCAATAGCTTGAATGTCTATCCCGGCGGGTTCCGAGGAAAAGTCCCCGCCACATTCTATATAAATAGGTAGGTACGAGGAAACAGACTAAAGATCGATAGAGAAGCCCAATGGCTAGCGAAAATACCTCATCATACCGCTAAACTATTCGAGACGGGTTTTTGGTTTTATTTTCCTGGGGCGTCATCCTATCATCTTCTTTAGGGAGCAAACCTCCTTCACCGCAGGGTCAAACCATGGCTGTCCCCCTGACGCCTTCACAGATAGCCACCGTGAAAGCGACAGCGCCTGTTCTTAAGGAACACGGCGTGACGATCACTAGTCTATTCTATAAAAACCTCCTGGATGCAAACCCAGACCTGCGCAATGTCTTCAACGAGGCAAACCAGGTCGGTGGGGCACAGCCTCGTGCTCTAGCGGGTGCTGTTTTTGCGTATGCCACTCACGTAGATGATCTCAGCAAGCTCACTGCCGCCGTCGAGCGCATTGCACACAAGCATGCGAGTCTCAGTGTCAAACCCGAGCACTATCCCATCGTGGGCAAGTTTCTCCTCGAAGCGGTAGCGACTGTCCTAGGTGATGCCTGCACGGCCGAGATAGCCGAAGCTGTGAGTTGCACCTGGAGCACAGAGACCGGGTTCTTCATTCCTCGAGATCAATGAATTTATACTGACACGAGCTCCAAACAGTGGACAGCGGCATACACAGCCCTTGCGGATATCTTTATCAACCGAGAGCAGGAGCTCTATGCTGCTTTCGAAAATTGGGTCGGCTGGAGGCGCTTCAAAATTCAGAAAAAGGTCACCGAGTCGACGGAGATCACAAGCTTCTACCTCGTGCCTGAAGACGGAATTGCTCTTCCTCAGTACCTACCGGGACAATATACTAGCCTGCAACTTTACGTTCCCAAACTTGAGTTGAGACAGCCTAGACAATATTCCCTCAGCGATGGTCCCAGGAGCGACTGCTATCGGATCAGTGTCAAGAAGGAGTCCGGCAAGCAGGTGGCTGTTCCGGGCTTAATATCCAACATCCTGCACGACGAGTATAACGAAGGGGACGTAGTGGAACTTACACATCCCACAGGCGACTTCTTCGTACGAGTTGAAGAAGAAACACCCATTGTGCTCATTGCGGCAGGAGTTGGGATAACGCCCATGATCTCCATTCTAAGCAGCGCCATGGCCGTAGCATCTTCAAGGAGCATCTCTTTTATACACGGCGCCCACGCCTCCGAGGTTCGCGCATTTGCCGACGTCCTTAAGCGCGCCTCCGAGAAGCCCAATGTGCAGATCACCACGTTCTTATCCACGGTCAGGGAGAGTGAGGTTCAAGGCGTCGATTACGACTTCGAGGGACGCGTGAATCTCGATAAAATCGGGGCGACATGCTTGTTTAGGAATGACCCGACGGCTCATTACTATGTCTGTGGACCAACTGCATTCATGACGGACATCCAACAGTATCTCCTCGACCACGGTGTGAACCAAGACAGAATCCACCTGGAGATATTCGGCGTTGGGAATTAGTAATCGAGGCGTGTACAGAGGCCAGAGATGATCACCGTGGGCCGTGACAGCTCCCCCCCCCTCTCTCTCTCATATTCATCGCGATTCGGCTATGTTACTATTCTGATTCGTCTGGAACGAAGATCGCTAGGGTGTGATCGGATAATAAATCAATACTTAGAGCTCTGGGCAAATTTAAGAATTGTAAGCGAGTCTGCGTTTTATTCTGAGGATGTGTTTCGAGAGAGCTGAACACCGAATTTTTGTTCTTCGTTAGATAGCGTGCGTATTGCCAAGAGATTTGTCCCATTGTAGGATAAAACAATTCCTCTCAACTTTCTCCGTGGGACAAGCTATTGTCTCACTTGGCCACCGTATTAATGGTCGGACATGATTATTGCATGTTTACTACGCCGACCAGGCGGCAAGATTCCCACTGTTAGGGCCATGGTTAAGAGCCGGGCCAGTCGTGAGGTATCGCTCTCGGCTGATAAGGTTGTCCATTGTAGCGTAGGAACTTGCTGGTCTTTGCTATGTCAAGCTCAGGACGTGTATCATCATAGCCCTTGATTGGGCGCCAAACGAGAGCACGATGGAACAGTTTCTAGATCCATGCAAAATGTATGGAACATTTTGTCCTCAATGGAACCTACCGTGGTCCCTGATTCCGGTCAAGTTCAGAAGTTATATAGGATGGGCACATCGTGGCGTTGTCGAGCAATATCCTCGGATACCGCAGCGTATCGAAAGCATGTACTCTTTTCCCATCTCGTAAGTAGATCCTTTGAGAAGTGACTTTCTTGAAAATGTTAATATTGCTTGTCGCTTTATACCTAGGTCGCCATGACGGAGATTTGAGCCCATGAAATAGTAGAAGTTAGACACGTATCTCGGTACTTCAAAGTAAAGAAACATAGGCTTTTTCTGCTGCGAATGCCGAATCGAGGGTTAACGCCTGGCCAGAAGGTCGTCCAACGGGTAAAATTATGAGTAGTAGGGTGGGAAGACAGCTTAGTCTATGTGACAGTGCTACTATTTGCTGTACTTTACCACACCCATGTAAATGGGTATTACTTATTCAAACTCTAAACCCCTGAGTCTATGGTACGTGAATGAAACCCGGCAGTAAGTTTACCCTAATTCGCCAGAGCCAAGATAAAGAGAGGTAGACTTAGCTAGGTAATATGTTTGTTTATTACTAGACGGTTCCATATTATGTAAGAAAATACATGGCTACTGCAGCGTAATAATAGCTTTCGTGTCTTATTTCCCAGCTTTATTTCAATATTGATTTTAGGTTGATTAAGTGTTGTAATATTCTACCTACGAGCCTGATTCCAGAACATTATGAGATACCCTTCCGGGAACGAAATCCTAATCCTTCCCTGTCAATGATCTTGATCTCCTCGGCGTATGTTTTACTATGTTGCAAATCTGCAGGAAAGCACCTCAGATCACGTAGCACAACACCGGCGCTGTGGTACATCGTCCGGACAGGACGTGAGTAACAGATGTGGTTTTGTGTTCGGTGCTCCAAGTTGGTGACCAGAAGTACCGTAATCTACTCACCGGTATTGAAGCTCATGATGTAATTGGAGGATCTAGGGACTTAGGACGATTGTGGCGAGATCTGCCACAACAATGTGTACTTACCACATACCCGGGTAACTTACTATCAGCGTGCTCCGACTAACAAATTCACCTAGTCCGTGTCACTGTTACAGAAGCCGACATAGTGGGTGAGTGTTTCGACCAGAATCTATTATCATCCAACATAGAGATCTCTAATAATGAAATTTGGTAGCTTCTCAGTCCAGGTTGTTTCCCCTGAGCCTTTGATAATTTACCTACGTTAACCTAAACGTGCCAAGAGAAATTCAAATGACCACGTCTGATTTTATATCTAAATCGCTCCTTACTAATACAATTATAGACTAAATTCCTAATCAGAGGTCAAATTATAGCACAAAAGTTCTAAACAAGCTATCTAGAATAGTATAAGTAAGTATTCAAGGAAGAATAGTAATCCATGTAGGAACCTAACTGTTTTCGCTGAGTACTTCTTAATGCTAGGTGAACGTTGTTTCGTCTATGATATCACCTCCAAAACAGACAAAGTACTGTAGGCTGGTTGCCATCCCTTTGCCTATGCTACAAAAGATCGTGATGTCCTCTGGTCCTTGCCACTTTGAGAATAAAGTTTGCTTTATTTCCCCCTTGCTACGTATACATAATAACACACAGGTGGACCATTTGAGACATTTACCAACAAGGCAGATCGGCATATGGCATATTCCTAGCCAAGATTAAGTAGAATTGAGGAAGCGCTCTGTATTAGTAATCACTTGCGGACACCTGTATCTGATTTGACTAAAAGCAGTACTAGGCATAAAGGTTAGTCTACGCGTTAGGAGCCTACTAAGGAATGACCTCTAACAAGATCTCCAAGTTTATAACAAAATTTAACCTTTCCATTGGCAAAAGAAGGCAATATGGCAGACGTAGCTGTGACCGTAGTGACACTAAACTGAAAGACTTGTGATCAATGTTACGACCTTAAGTTGCGCTGCCGTCGAATTAATAAGGGAACATGGGAGCGATGCTTAAGCCTAACAGATTATGTACTTCTAGTCCTCTTTGTTACCATAAGAAAAGGAGTTGGCGCAAATGTGAATATAGAAGTACTACTAGAAAGCCACTTTAGATATAGCCTGGTCCTCCTAAAGGTTTGTCATATCTTGAAGACTGATTATCTATACTGTCTTCCGACGAGCCTAACATGACACAGCCACTATGGAAACACTGCTTCCACCTCAACATAGAAGACTGCTGTGCAACTTAATGTCTCAATAGAGCAAGCTGCCGCCACATCTAAGCCTTTCACTGAGCCACAGATCGATAATCACATCCACAATCTTCCGAACCCATGTAGCTCAGACCAGGATAACGCAATATATCAAGATAGAAGCTTAGAATCTCGGTATATTCCCCCTTTAAACTATGCAGGCCCTGAAGAGCTTCGGACAGCACCCTTTGCAGATGGAGTGGAACTAGAATACTTAAAACTCTGTTTACGGTATTCCAGCTTAGATTACCACCAGTTTCATGACATAATTAGTGCGGACCAAGTCAAACAGACCCTCCTGGACTACTTATCCGAAGTGAATCAGGTACATAACGCTTGGCATGCCCTCCTGCAGAGAGACACCACGTGCAGTGGTACGGATGCATGCAACTAGAGACTTAAGATGGTAGACGATATTGTATATGTATCCTTCGTCATAATCGTCGATTGAGGAACTGTTTCACCTATCTCATGGGTTTCTCCCACGCCGCACGTAATGACAAGCACTGGCATGTGTATATCTCATCGTATGGATTGGCAATTCCTTTATTGGTGCATTCGCGGGTTCGTGACATTAACAACCTTGACCTACAACTTGTCACCAAGTTCTTATAGCTGTCAAAGAATTCTGTGGTAGGGATAATCACTTAGCATAGGCTGCACATGGAAATAAAGAGAATAACAAAAAAAAAAAAAAAAAGGAAAAAAAGAACCAGACAGATTTTGCTGGGAAGCTCTTCAGATTAGGCTGGATTTTGTCCTTGGGGCTACTTAGCCCCATAAGTCTCTGTATAATATGTGGTCATTACCTTTATTAAGGCGAGGTATCATGCGTGTAGTTGCAAACTTTTCCTTTCGCAGCCAAGGACACAAAAGAGAGAATAGCCCTAAATGATCATTAATACACTTGTGGCCGGCAGATTGAATCCTACTGAATTCAGCATGGACTTTAATTTGTGGCTGTCTATATTATTAGTTAAGTGTCAAACTGCATTCACTCGACTGGGTTATCAATTGTCTCATACACAATCATAGAAGCTCGTTATACAACAGATGAACACATGCTAGATTAAAACGTTGCTAATAGCTTCAGAGCTTGCCACCCGCGGAACTCCATATTTTGCAATTTGGTTGAACCTAAAAGGATATTACAAGCATTGTTCTGGGACTACATATATTTTGTGTAGAAGTAGATCATAAGCCACAACTAAAGGACTTCTCAGTCTCAATGCCGAATTCTTTGTATTTCGCAAGATGTTTTCGTCCAACACAATAAGCACACAAGCTTAGTGCTGCCAGTCTCTCTTGTCCAGTCTTGTTAATACGAGATACCTGAAATCCAAAAGGAGCTCTTGAGACAGTCATGGTAGAACCCAAGCTCGGTGCCGAACGTTAATTCAGATTGCCCCTCGACATTGACTATCTACTTTGAACATCTTATGAGGTATAATCACCACATCAACTCATTGTTTCCGAATAATTCTTTAAATTATTACTTCGGCCGGCCATTCCCATCGTCGACTGGATCGACGTTTCAAAACCCACACCCACTCTTCCCACATTACCCATTCGACACACACACACAGGCTTTCAAGCCCACGAAAATAATTATTCACCGACAGACGTCAACTTCATTTTTTGTGCCTCCTTGATTGTCAACCTCCTCCTAATAATATTATACACGGTTTCTGAGTTCTAGCAGCAGTTTCAAAGGCCCGCTAGAAACCTCTTATTTTGTAACTGCCTTGTCCTCCTACCTCGGAATGGCGTATAATATAGTAGACCATTTGGAGCCAATTGCCATTGTCGGAATGAGTTGTCGGTTCGCTGGGGATGCAACCTCTCCCTCGAAACTTTGGGATCTTCTATGCAAACCAGTCGACCTGTCACGCGAAGTTCCCCCTCAGAAATTCAGCGCCAAGGGCTTCTACCACGAAGATGGCGAGTACCACGGCACAACCAATTCGATCAAGGCGTATTGGCTGAACGAAGACTGTCATCCTTTCGACTCGGGATTCTTCAGTATAACCCCCAGAGAAGCTGAAGCCATGGATCCACAGCAACGCCTCTTACTTGAGGTTGTCTTCGAAGCCATGGAGTCTGCCGGTTTTCCTCTTTCCCAGTATAATGGTAAGCCGGTTGGGGTTTTTGCGGGATGTATGACACAAGACTATGAAACTCTCTCATCACGAGACGAACTGGTAATTTCACAGTATTTTTCAACAGGAAACTCGCGATCGATGCTGTCTAACCGGATCTCCTACTTCTTCAACTTCCAGGGCCCTTCTATGACCATTGACACAGCATGCAGTTCCAGTCTTGTCGCGCTGAATGAGGCTGTGCTAAGTCTGCGCGCGGGCGATTGTACCATGGCATGTGTGACGGGTGCCAACTTAATGCTCACGCCAGAGCAATTCATTGTCGAGTCTGCTCTGCATATGCTGAGCCCTTCGGGGAAATGCCACATGTGGGATACCAGAGCAGATGGCTATGCCCGCGGTGAAGGCTTTGCGGCTATGCTTATCAAACCACTCTCTCGTGCTATCGCCGATGGCGATATGATTGAAGGGGTCATTCGCGCAGTTGGCGCCAATGCAGACGGCAGGACCGGCGGCATCACCATACCGAACCCAACAGCGCAGGCAGCGCTTATTCGCAACACCTACCACAAGGCCGGCCTCGATCCCACAATTCCATCTGGTCGATGCCAGTACTTCGAGGCTCATGGCACGGGCACCGCGGTTGGTGATCCTCGGGAAGCCGCTGCAATCCACGCGGCTTTCTTCGGTGAGTCCGATAAGCAATCGTCGCCTAGGCCCGGTACAAAGATGCTGGTCGGTTCTATCAAGACGGTGATCGGACACACGGAGGCCTCTGCTGGTCTCGCGGGTGTGCTAAAGACGGTCTTGAGCATGAAGCATGGATTTGTACCGCCGAATCTCCATTTCGAGAATCTCAATCCGGAGGTAAAGCCTTTTTATACACATCTTCAGATTCCCACAGTTTTGATGCCCTGGCCAGATCCTCCCCCAGGGCAGCCGCGCAGAGCCAGTGTCAATTCGTTCGGCTTCGGGGGTGCTAATGCACACGCTATCATCGAATCCTACACGCCCGAGGTTCACGATACCGTCTTGGCCGTACGGTCCGGGCCCGAGTCCGCGCCAGCAATTGGTCGCTCTGAGCAAGCCACCGGAGTCTTGGCATCAGCGCCACCTCCGAGTGCCCATCCCCGGCCCAGCGTCGTCGTCTTTCATCTGCCCATTGTCATCTCCGCCGCCTCTCATAGATCTCTGCGAGATTTTGTTCAATCCCATCGAACATACCTCGGTGAGAACAAAGTCAATATTCACGAATTGTCATGGCATCAACACTCACGGCGCACGGCTCTCCCATATCAAGTCGGTTTCTCTGCGGCTACGACAGCCGAGGCTCTGGACGCCTTGGACTCTCTACTCCTCTTGGACGAGTCGACAATTCCCGCCGAGCGCGTTACCCGATTCAAGCCTTCGGACTCGCCGCTCCAAATCTTGGGAATATTCACAGGTCAAGGTGCACAATGGGCAACCATGTCCAAGTCCCTTTTGCAGAAGAACAGCGTCTACCGTAACACCATTCGTAAGCTCGACGGATTTCTCCAGGCTTGCCCCCAGCCATGCTCATGGACTTTGGAGGAGCAGATACTGGCTGGCAAAAGTCTATCACTCATTCACAAATCATCTGTGTCGCAGCCCGTCTGCACGGCGTTGCAAATTGCACTGGTCGACTTCATGAGAAGCATTGGCATCACCTTCCACACTGTAATCGGGCACTCGTCGGGAGAAATAGCTGCTGCGTACACTGCTGGTCGACTTTCCGCGGAAGATGCCATCATGATCTCGTATTACCGCGGCATGGTCGCACATCTCGCTTGTGGCTCTGATGGCCAAAGGGGTGGTATGTTAGTAGCCCGCATGTCGGAAGGCGAAGCTCTCCATCTTTGTAGTGATCCTCTATTCGACGGCCGTATGACTATCGCAGCGAGTAATAGTCCGAACAGCATAACGCTCTCAGGTGATCTTGATTCCATCCGTCTAGCTCATGGGCAACTGACAGGTAAGGGGAAAGCTGCGCAAGTTCTGCAAATTGATACGGCTTATCACTCATACCACATGGAACATCCTGCCAAGGACTATGACACAGCGATGGAGGTACACGGTATCTCGCCGAATCCCGAAGGGAATGGAACTATTTGGATCTCAAGTGTGAAAGGCCTCCCGCGGACTGAAGCACGAAATTTGGACCGCAAATACTGGGTAGACAACATGGTCAACCAAGTAGAGTTCACCCAAGCCGTGGAATATTCCCTGTCTCAATATGGTGATCAATTCGACTGTGCTGTCGAAATTGGTCCACATCCAGCACTACAGGCTCCTGTCTCAGAGATCGCCCAGTCTCTCGGCCGTAATATTCTGTACACCTGCCCCTTGAACAGAATGAAAGACAGTGGGCTCTCCGTTTCGAACTTTCTGGAATTTATTTGGTTGAATTTCGGGCCCTCGAAGATCGATTTGCGTAGCTACATTGAACAGTCCCCCATGCCGAAGCTGGTTCATTCACGACTCAGCAATGCTCCACCCTACCCTTTTGATCACTCTGTTAGCTACTGGCGAGAGTCGCGTATCTGCCGTCAATACCACTTCAAAACTGACGCACCGCACGAGCTTTTGGGTGTTCGGAGCCGGGAGGATAACTCATACGAGATGAAATGGCGGAACATCTTGAAGATCGAAAAGATCCCGTGGCTAGAGCATCACCTTTTCCAAGGCCAGGCATTGTTACCCGCGTCAGCCTATTGTATCATGGCACTTGATGCGGCACGACATTTCCTCGCTGGCCGACCAGCATCAGTGGTTGAACTCCGAAATATCGAGATATTTAGTGGCATCGCCATCGATCGAGGGCCTGTTGGCATCGAAACCCTCTTTACCCTCAATATGTCGACAGCTGGTAAAGACAGCTCAACTATTGACGGTACCTTTGCTTTGTACTCATGTCCTAGCCATGGCACGACAAAGATGAAGAAGGATGCCAGTGGATCGTTGCACATTGTTCTAGGCGAGGCGTCTTTGGGTATCTTACCACCTAGGCGACCGTCTCTGTCCGAGACATCGTCTGCTGACCCTGAAGCTTTTTACGAGATGATGAACGGAACTGGTCTACTATATACGGGGCCTTTCCGGGCCCTGGCTACGATCCAGCGTCGCTATAGACACTGTTGTGCGACTCTTAGGCGTTTTCACCCTGATGAAACTACTAAGCTGGGAATCAGTCCGGCAACGCTCGACGCTTGTTTTCAATCCGCGTTTTTGACTTATGCATTCCCGGGCGACGGGTAAGTTAGATATGATACAATCCATTCCAATGGTCAGTACAATCTCGTTAATAAGCACTTTCGCAGGTCACTCTGGACACCTTTCCTACCAACAGGAATCCGTCGAATAAAGTTTAACCTCGCCGTGTTAAAGGACAATACCAAGGCCGATCCTCACAGTACGCTGACAGTTGATACATACCTGGTCCGTTGCATACCACCGGTCAAAGCATCCCGCGCTTCTATTGCTGTTGATAGTGCCATCTTCAATGAAGCCGGGCAAGCAGAGATCCATATCGAGGACCTTGTTGTTCGCGCCTTGGTCAACACTAGCCCAAAGGTTGACGTGGAGCTATATCTTCATACCGTGACGGATGTTGATCCAACTGACGAGGTTGTTCAAGCTGACGATGATATTTCATATGAGGATAGTATACTCTTGATCGAGAATTGTCGCAAAATCTCTTCTTTCTTTCTTGACAACCATGTTGTTGAGGATAACTCTAGTGCGGCAAAGATGGGATTCTCTTCCGAAACCCAGGAGACCATTGATAAGATGATTCGCATCTCGCCTCACGCCGACTACTTGGCTTCTATCAAGAGCGCAGGTCAATTAGATCCATCGAAACTGTTCGAATCGCTGCCGTCTATCGTGGAGGAGGCTCATCAACTTTCGGTGTTCCGAAATCACGTCGGTCGCATTGTAAAGCAAATCGTCCATCGATACCCGTGGATGAATATTCTATACCTGCCCACCACGCAACTCAGCCTTACTCGCCTTTTATTAGATGCTATCGGAGGTTCCTTTCGGTCTTTCACTGTTGGTGTAAGCCAAGAAAACCAATCCCCTAGAACCCAAGACATGGTTGCGCCCGAGTCCATCGGAGGAGTTCAGGAGGTAGATATCGATCTCCTTGGGCAGCCAAAGGATCAGATCGGGCTCGACACTTCGTTGGACCTCGTGATACTCCCCACCACGCTGTTGGATGATAGTAACACGACGAAGGCTCTGACAAATATCAGTGACGCTATGAAACATGGAGGCTTCCTGATCCTGATAGATCCAAACACCACCATGCTCGACGCCCAATTGAAAACGATTGCTGGGGAGAGCCTCAGTCGCCCTCCGACGCCGCCACGGTGGCCGGATGTCCTCGACGCTTATGGGTTCACTCGACAAGCTAGGAACTCTGACTTCTTCCACCAGGCTGGCTCTCTGCTTGTGCGCCAGGTCGGCGAGCGGAAGTCATTCAAAATCCCGCCTACAATTAAGGGCAGCAGCATCATCGCCGATAAATTGCTATTTGTTCGAGGTCCCTCTGTGGAAGGCAATAGCCAGCTAGCTGCCAGTTTACAGGACCGGATTGGTCCCTATTGCAATAATGCGTTGTGTCGCTCACTCGACGATGCAACCACACAGGAATTAGAGAACTGCACCGCCGTCATTATGCTAGCTGACCTCGATGAGCCGGTCATGTCAAACATGACGCAACATAGAATCGACCAGCTTCACACTCTTCTTCGGCCTACTCTAACAGTTCTGTGGGTAACATGCGATGCGCGAAGCGGCAATCCGGAACACGCAGCCAGCTTCGGGTTCCTACGGACGATCGCGGCAGAGGTACCGACGCTGAAGCTACAAGTGCTGGACCTCGACCCGAGTGACGGCGAGTCTCCGACTGACAGGATTTCCTCGGCCTTTTATCAGCTGACTTCCATCAGCAAGGATGCCAACAATAAGTCCATGTGGACTCTAGAGCCAGAGCTCCACATGGAAAATGGACGACGCCTTATCCCTCGCGTAATCCCATGGCGACACGCAAATGACAGGGTTAACGCTTTGCACCGCATCGTCACGAACCCCGTGAACACCATTCAACAATGTGTTGAGCTCGTCCCAGAAGTGCTCTCGAATGGTGCTGTCCACTTCGGGCTCAAGCACGGAGAGCAGAGTCCTCGTGAAGTCCCACCAGGCAAGGTGATGATCAAGGTGGCTTACAGTACAGCGCTGCCGTTCAATCTGCACAACGACATATCTGGCTACCTATGCGTGGGACGAGAGCGGGCGACGGGGAAGCGAATGATAGCCTTGTCAAGCACGAACTCGTCATACATCGTATGCCTGCCCTGGCAAGCTATCACCTTGGAAGGAGACGGGCGCCAGAGCGCGGTCGTACTTCATGACCTCATCCGATGCGTCGTGGCTCTGCAGATTCTATCAATCGTCTCTCAAGACGATCCAATCGTTCTCGTCGATCCTGACGTAGAGTTCGCGAGACAATTAGTGGCTGTTGCGCCCGCAAGTCGTAAAGTTGTTATCGTGGGAACATGCTGTGACGAAGAAGGTAATAATCCTCCGGCTGCCAACCCCTTTTTTTTCCTCGTCAAGGTCGATGATTTTCTATTCCTTGTATATGTCAGTAAAGGAAGCTAACAAAAAACCCCAACTGTTTAAAAAATAGATAATTCACGATATGGGAAGATGATAGAGTGCGACAGCCTTCGCCGCCATGTATCGGTTTGTCTTCATCCGCACAGCTTGCTGAGAGACTTGAGGCAGGCTTTCCCACAGCGCAGCACTATATTCAACTTCCTGCTAGAGAATCGTAGCCTATTTCGGCGAATCAAAGAGTCAATCCCAATCGGCTGTACCATTTATACCGGCTTCACCACGTTCGTCTTAGAAGCGCTCATGCGTAAAGACTGCCCAGCGGTTAGCAACTCAGTCTGGGAGATGGCGATGAAGCCTGTCATGCGACGGACACTCGGGGATCACCGGGAATCTGAATCTATTCCAAAGGCTTCATTAAGCGAGTTACAGTCGCACTCAGGGAGCATGCTGTGGTTCCAAATAGTTGACTGGAATCGAGATTGCAACGCCCTCCAAGCGATTAACCACACCATCGACGAACCCCTAGTCTCTCCCAACAAAACGTATTATCTATTCGGTATGACACGCGATTTCGGCCACAGCCTCTGCCGCCTCCTCCTTGAGCACGGGGCGAGGAACATCGTCCTAGCCAGTCGGAACCCGGACACTTCCCCGAACTGGGTTGCTGAGCTCAATAGCATGTACGCTGCGGACATCCGCATCGAAAGGGCCGACGTAACAAACCTGGAAAGCCTCCAGGCGCTCAAGAAACAGACCGCGGAGACCATGCCGCCTGCCGGAGGCGTTGTGAATGGCGCCATGGTACTAGACGACCACTTGTTCGCGCAGATGACCGTCGAGACGTGGGAACGCGTCCTACGCCCGAAGACGGTTGGCTCGGCGAATCTGGACGTGGTATTCTCGGAGCCGGGGCTCGACTTCTTCATCATGACGTCGTCCTTCGCGGCCATTGGCGGACACGCAGGGCAGTCCAACTACGCAGCCGCGAACATGTACATGAACGGCCTGGCCGCCCATCGACGCAAGCGCGGGCTGGCCGGCACCGCGCTCAACATCGGCGTCATCTACGGCCTCGGGTTCCTGCAGCGTGAGAAGAGTCACCTGTACGCCGGGCTCGAGAGAGAAGGCTATCCGCCCATCTCGGAGCATAACCTGCATCACATGTTCCTCGAGGCCATCGTGGCAGGTCGGCCAGCGGATCCTAGCAACCGACGAAACCCTTTCGACATCACGACTGGCCTACGGCGATTCCGTCGGGGGTCCCCACGGCCGCTACACTGGCACAAGGACCCGCGGTTTGGGCACTTTGCGATGCGCTCCGAGGTCGGCATTGGCGCGGCATCGGCGCAGAATAAGACGAATGAGAAGAGGAAAAAGAGTCTACAGGAAGAGCTCGCAGACCTAGCACAGAAGGAGGCTGTAGCAAACGCCATCGGCGTCGCACTGGCCCAGAAGCTGCGGACGCTCATGCAATTCCCCGACAATGTCTCGATCGATATGCACAGTAGCCTGAGGGATCTCGGCGTGGACTCGCTCACAGCCGTCGAGGTGCGCGACTGGTTCAACAGGATCCTCAGTAAAGATTTCGCCGTCATGAGGATTATTAATGCCCCCAGCATCCTGCAGCGTGAGTTTCTCCCCTCCCCTCCCCTCCCCTCCCCAACCTCCATCCTTCATTCAACCCACCTCATTTTCATCTCGTGCTAAGTAAGAATTGAATAGTGTGTATGGACTCTGCAGAGCATGTTCTAGCAAACCGCGCCAGAACGGAGAAGGACATCGGGACCTCCCGCTGAGTAGAGGAAGGGAGGATATTTGGGAGCTAGTCGGGAAGGCCAGTACCTGTAATCAGTGAAGAGTTACGTTATGCATCATGTAAAATTGAGAGTGAACAATAAGGTGGCATGCGAAACGAGAGAGTCAGTCGAATTGCACATCAAATCATAGTCGCCTCAGTAGGCCCAGGCGACTATGATATGACGCCGAGTTAGCCTGCTCGCAGCGTCGTGGTGTTGCCTGGACGGCCGTGATGCGATGAGAATACTACGCCGTGAGACTCTGATATACCCTAGAGGCCGTGAGATCTCCTAGACTACCTAGGCAGCTTATACTGTATGGGTATGCGTAGTGATAAATCTCGCTGGAGGGGGTGAAGAGTCTGACCAGGCCGGCAACAATGCGTTGGCAGAAGCGCATGCTAACTGCCCCGAAGACAACGAGACGGCCAAAGGAGAAGCACGTCTACACGTCCATGAGTCCCGCATGACGCAAAAATTAGACTATGTACCTAGTCTTCATAAGGGATCTCGGGATCAACTATGGGATTCACCTGCTTGAGTATCAGGTGTGAGTCTGGCGCCCCCGTGAGAGTGCGCTCGATGGACTCATCAAGAACGGCTATCCAAGAAGCTCCGCGGAGGAACTCTCGTTGAGAGTTCAAATAAGCATGTGAGTATGGCAGCAAGTCAGCAAGTCAGCTACGGAAGCAGTAGTAATACTTACCAACTAATTCGCAATGAATGCGTAGGACAGGCTCCCGGTATATCCGAATCAAGAAAGAGATATATACTGCTCACACTGGGTTGACTTCTGTCTCTACCCTACTCTAATGAACAGGCAGCCAAGTCCTCCCTCCCAGCAGACCGAAAGGCTTCCACTCTATATTATAGTCCAATATACAGAATCCCGAGGTGGAGAGGACCTCGCCAGCAGCCCTCATCGCATCAAGTCGGCAACAAACCCTATGTATGCCATGCAATGGCCGAATACCTAACACACACACACACACACACACACACACATATATATATATGCGATACCCTTTTGTCGGCCATGAAACCTCCCCGGCTCCTCCATTTTCTTTCCTGTTCAGTTGGTTGACCGTACCGTAACTCCACGCTTCTGAAGCAAACCCAACCCAGTCTACATGCTCTTATCACCTATTCCCACACACATCAAAAGAAACCACACCCCTCACGGGGGGGGGCCCCCCCCCCCCCCCCCCCCCCACAACAAACAAAAAAAAAAAAACAGAACGGGCAAAGCACGACGCAACGGTCAGAAAAAGGTCAGAAAAAC
>MU400630.1:0-22771 GCA_022578965.1 Xylaria sp. FL1777 | reverse complement strand
AACCCAACCCAGTCTACATGCTATTAACACCTATTCCCACAAAAAACAAAAGAAACCCCCCCCCCCCCCCCCCCCCCCCCCCCCCAAAAAAAACCACTCCGGGTCATGAACTATCTCCTTTGGTGATAGCGCCGTTCCTCGTGCATTAATGTAAGTGACACCGCCATGAAACGAGCTTACAGATGCATCGCATCATGAAATTAGGGGAGAACTTGATCCCATTACCCACTGGCCTGATCCCCTTCCCTACCCTACCCTACGAGAGAGTATGTGGCGACCGAATAATCTAGAAGAGGGGCGCAGATATGTAGTTGCGTCCTGAAGTCGCATACAACGTTCGAATTAGTACAGATCGAGAATGCTGGAAAGCCTAGGCTAGAGAGGCTTGTCGGTGGGCAGTCAAAAACGTAAGCTCACAACCCAACCCGCTCACTCTTTTTTTTTTTTTTCTTTTCTTCTTTTTCGTTTTGCAGGAGAATTCGATTGTGAGCTAATTAATAAATACCGTGCATGGCATGCCCAGAAATGCGGAACTATGAACGTGAACGGAGCTGTTTGACGAAATGGCAACCATAATAGCAATAAAAGGGCATTAAGCAGAAAAGTGCAAGAGTCCACGGTCGCCCATGGTACATAATTTGTGGTCGTTAGGCGTCGTGAGGTTACCCGAATAAGCTCTATCATGCTCGTAAGAGAGCCCATTGATAAGGAGGCTTTGAAAGGAAAAAAAAAAAAAGAAATGAGAAATAAAAGAAATAGAAGAAACTATTTTTCTGTTTCCGTTTTTTCCTTTTTGTCTTCGGATTTATCTTCCTCTGACGATGGCACAATCTCGTCTGACGTGTTCGTTGCGGCGGTCAGCTGAGAACTAGGTGCTATGGGAACTAGGCGGTATACTGATAGCCGGTATTGTCATAGTGATGTTGTTGCGTGTCGTTAAAGACGGTCAGGGGTGTCACTGTTGTGGATGAAGACACAGTTGAACTCAACGGATTCATATGACCCACTGTCGGGTATGTTGTCATATCCGTGTTAAAAGCGAGAGGCATATTTGGAGATCCATTGAAGGTGAAATCCGCCGAGGAGAGGGGCATAGCACTCATATATACCATGTCCGCGTTGATTGTGTTGATCGTCAGTGGATTTGGGAAGCTGTACTCAACATTGGTCAGACCGGGAGAGTCAAAGCTCGAGGACGCGCTTCCGGCGACGCTGGAGCTCACTTCGGCATCACCGAAGAAGGGCTGGACATTGTCCATCTCTTCGTCCGCATCCTCATCTTCTTTAGGCCGCAGCTCGTCTTGCCGCACGTACAACTCCCTCATCCAGTTCTTCAGCTCGTGCATAGATGGCCAGTCGCCGCCACCCTTGCCACCGCGCTTGTCGTCATCGCCACCATTTGCGCCTGAATTCCTGTTTTTGCATCGGGATGGCTTCTCTTTGAAGTGCGTGCGTCGGAGATGTGCCGCTGCATTATAGTATGCCCCGTATTTCTTCTGCGCTTTGCAGGCCTTGCATTTGGACAGGGGATTTACAACCTGGACATTAACAGGCAGACCAAGCTCTTGGGGGTCAACACAGATGAATTTCTTGACAAGGGTCTGATGTTTGGCATCCTTGTGGCGACGCAGCTCATGTTCACCGCGAAATCCTTCCTTGTGCTCGTCACATAGTTCACAAAATACTTTAGGTTGCCTCGGCCGAACATACTTCGTTTTAGTGATGACGGCTTTACCATCGTTCTTCTCATCCGAGAGTGGCTCGATCTTGTTCTCATCGATTGACGGCTTCGGCTTGAGAGGTGCATTTTGGGCGCGGTGGTTCTGCTGCTTCAAAGTATCCTTGGCACGAGCACTAAGGGATGAGGACGTCGACCTGGCGCTGGTGGTGCTCGTGCTCGAGAGCGATCGTTCCATGTCTGGCGACACCAGTAGCCCATCATTTGATGTGGTCGATGCGTAGTGGTGTCCCGAAAGTGGTGTCAAGCTTGAACCGACGGCGAAGAGGGCATCTTCACGAGAAGACGGCTTCCCGAGAAATGAAGATGTATCGCAGTACTCGGCAGTCTGCTGAGAGCAGTCGGTGAAATATGTGCCCTGGCCTTGCGACATTTGGGAGCCCATGCTAAGCATACATACTCCGCCTGCAACGGAGTGGCCATCAAATTGGCTGTTCTGTCGCGTCATGGGAGCGGTGTTATCATATGTAGTGCCAGACGTCATTGAACCGCAAACACTCATATTTGGGTTCGAGACATCTATATCGCCTTGATGAGAAGCGCTAGAGAATGGTACAGCGAAATCAGGAGAGGTATCTTCATGTGCCGCCAACCAGACGGCAGGGTCAACCAAAACACCTGTAGGGAGAGATCTCATATCCGAGAGGGCGGATATTCCATGCTGCTGTTGCTGCTGATTGTCGGCTGGGATCTGTTGTACTAGGTTGGCAAATGATTGCGAGGCCATTAGGCTCCCATGGATCAAATAGTTGCCTTGCTCTGAAGATTTTGCTTGCAGGCTGGTCGCTTGGAATATCGGGGGAGGTGATACAGGTATACTGCCGGTAAAGGGCCCAGCGGACCTGGTGGACAGATTCGAGGCAGCGCGATCCATTTTCTGCGATGAGGGAGTTTGCTGGGACATGGTGCGTGGTCGTTTTACAGCGTGAGCGTAAGGTTCGTCACCCATCTGGTACTGATGCTACTACTCGTCAGTATCGGCGGCCAAATCTCAAGAACATGACACTCGGAGTTACATGAGAGCATCTTACTGAGGTTCGCGGGTCGACATGACAACGGTTATGGGACTTTCCGCCAGTGTTCCCTGACGAAACGGATCTTTGGCTTACAGGCCCAACAGACAATTGAATGTCACCATGTGCATTAGTGTAGCGTTCTGCTATACTTGGACTTGAATAATGGGTTGTTAATTGTGGCTGGCGGGCCGAGTTCTGTAGCTGGAAGAGCTGCTGTTTCGCTCTTTCGAGGTCTTCCTCTTTACTTTTGAGCTGAGCTCGCAAGCGTTCAATCACCAGCTGCTCCGAGTTGGGAAGTTGGTTCATGACGCCGGTTTGGTCACCTCATCTAGGTTCAAAATAGCTATATGCAAGAGCGCTAGTCAGATGAGAGCTATCGTTGCTTCACTTTCACTTTCTGTCTCTGGCTATTTCTTCCACAAGGCAACCCTGCTTTCCAGAAGTCTGGGGAGAGTGGGTAAGGACAGCAACAGTGGAATCAGCTGTCCTCGTCTAAGTATGTGGGTATGTTTCGCAACAAGGATGGAACCCCCTGTGGGCGTGGATGGATCAAGAGAAGAAAACGACGGGGAAGAAGAGAAACACGAACGTCTACTACAGGCGAGACAACTACGACGGCCTCGACGAGAAGAAGGCGCGTTAAGTACCACCAGTCAGTCAGGTATGAGGCTTTGGCGCATGCGTGGCGGTGGGCCAGGTATGCAGGCCCATCACGTCTCCCACTGGGCAAAAGATCCATCTAATTTATAAAGCTCAGATCGGTCTCTTGGCTTTGTAAGTTGGTCAGCTGGGGGGAGCTGGGGGGAGCTGCTGGGGGGGAGAGGAGGTTGCCGGGGTCCATGTAATGTAAGTCCATGTAGTGTAAGCACCATGAATTGGGTCACGTCAAGAATGCCAACCGCAAACACGCTAGCACTTCCGAATGGTGGTTTGGTACATCATACAGCGTACACGTGTATGTGTATGGCTCCAGAAGCCAGCCAGGTCACTACACACCAAGTTGTCCAAGAGGTGATTTGCGTTGATCGTTCATGGGCAGCGTTGCATATCCCGGAATAGGACGTGCAGGTTGTTTGTGGAAATGCTTCGACAAGGTGCAGAAAAGGACGAGAGAGAAAGACAAGAACGAAATGTGGTGTGGCCCGTCTTGATGGTGCGAAGCCACGATTGGCATTGCTCTGACTCTTTTCATGTATATGCGTAGAGTAGCATGCTCTGTGCATTCATTCGTGCATTCATTCATGCATGCACTTTGCGAGCGAGGTGTGTAGCTTGCCTCGAATAGGAATCTTACGGTCCTGCAACGTCAATACGCTACCTACTACCATACTTTACTTACACAGCACAGATATGTACAGACAGAGGCGCATGCCGCCGTGGTGCATATTGCCCGACAAGAGATGGATTGACAAGTAACCATGTCGGGAGAGTCATACATACTGTTACTATTATACCGCTCCCCAATGCAGGTCGTCTCGAAGAAGATGAGCCTATGGATGCGGATTTATACTTCGGCTTCACAACGAACTTGGTGAATACGAGTAGAAATCCTAGATCGCCACGGAGGAAAGATTGGTTTGATGCCTGAACCCTCAAGAAACAAATATGTTGGCAATCGTCTTACTAAGTACAGTACTTAGTCGCTGCCGGCAGTACTAAAGTTGTTCCAATTTCGTGCATGGGGCAGAAGCAGATGGCCAAACTGCAAAGACCATGTTCGAGGGCCTATCAAAATGCTGGAGGCAATACCTACGTACGTATGTAGGTATTCCATTCCACACTGCAGCGCTCTAACAAATGGCATTCGCCCAACGAAGGGGGCAGCGCCTTCAAGGAGAAACCTCGTGGCCATCGTCTTTCTCGAGGAAAGGTGCATGACATGGGTCTTCAACCGGGGGTTTCTAGGGAGCCTAGTCCTTGTTTGGGCTGGATGTTAGCGAATCCGGGACGGTGCCGCGGGTGGCCAAGGCAAGCCATGTTGGATGCTGCGATGAGTTGTCCCAATCTTCTAGTCTCTAGTCTCCAATCTCCAATCTCCCAAAGTGAGGCGGGCTCCGCGAAACGCTATTGAGTGGCTGTCGACGTCTGGAAGTCTGGAGTGGACCACGATCCTTCTGGGTCGCAGCAGGACTGGGTGACTGATGACTGCAGTTGTGTGTTTTGCAGTGGTAGCAGCGAAGCAAGAACGGCAGCGAGGTCGGCAGAGGCTGGCGCCTCTTCTCCCCATGGCTCCAAAGCTGCGAAGCCTCGCGCCTGGTTTGCCCGTTGCCTCTTTGGACAAGTGCACCAAGCAGACAGCATTTGACGATTGATGGTACGGGAAAAATGCTATCTTTACGTCACGGGTCTGGAGTCATCTGCACTGCGACGCTCAGAGTGTGAGCCAACAAACACATACATACGCAGTACATACATACTATACATACGCAGTACATACATACATACATACATACATCGTCAGCTTGCCCGGCTTTGCCCGATTTCATCAAGAGATGACTCGAGAACGTCCCGTAATGCTATAATTTACCAAAGGCCCCGGGCTTGAGACAGATACCGGTATATCATTAAATTCTACACCCCCTTAGGCTGACTAGTTATCAATGCGCTCGATGCATGCCATGAAAAGGGCAAGTCAGCGAACTAGGTAACTAACCATGGGAGGAAGGCGGAGTGGGAGGATCACAAAGGTGGAGAGAGGAAAGGCAAGCTGATCGGCTGCTAGTAGAATGCGTCGTTCGCATTATCGTATAGGTAGCTGTGGAACGGCGTCGGTGAAGAAAAGGGTGATCGGCTGTACAGTAGACGAGACGATCGGTCAGCACACATGCGTACTTAGGTCCCGCGCGTAAGAAGCCGGGCGTAGCAGGGTTGAAGGAGAAATTCGACTGTCGAGAAATCCCGGGCGCTTCCGTCGCCCAAGTTTTGACAACCAACCATCTTCGACGTTGCAGCACCGGGTTGGACTGCAGCCTTTTTGGTGGTTGTACACGTACTGTACAATTATACAGGCTTGCATTACTATAGGTATACGACGTTTCAGCCTGAGCACCACAAACGCGACCCATGACGATAGATGGCGATGACGATGGCCGCCGACAAGGGTCTCCAAAGAGGAGAAGTGACAGTGCTCTGGAACCAACTCCATCGCAGCATACCGACCTGATAGAGAGGATACAGGCACGACAGCTCAAATAGCGAACGGCAGTCTGACCTTATGCCCTCCGCTTGGGATTATCTCCCCGAGATCGCATGAATCTGTGGGCGATATATCCCGAGGTTGCATGAGGCCCAAACGTACTATAGATAGCCGGCCAGAGAGCCAAGCACGGCCACTTGGCCTGCTTGAGTCGAGCTGAGAAGAATCTGGCATAGTAGTGTGCGTTGAAGAGGCCCAATTGGGTGTGAATAGTCGGGCGAGACGCGGAGAGGATGGCATGGCGGGGGTAGCAATGCCGCCGCGGATGCAACCACTGCGCCAAACTGATAAGCAATGCGTCGAGGAGGTCGCAATGTGACTTGTTATTGCTGCAGGCTGTGTGTACTGGTACACTACGTAGTAGGTTGATGACCAGATGTGTACGGTAGATGCATGCCTGAGCGAGTACAGACAGTTCTGCAGAAGTGGATGATGCCTTGGGTAGTGATAACTCTCTCTTTCTCTCTCTCGATCTCGCCCTCTCTCCCTCTCTCCCTCTCTCCCTCTCATCTCTGTCTCTGTCTCTGTCTCTACCTCTACCTCTACCTCTTTATCATGCGGCGGGTTTACAGTATATATGTATGTAGCATAGATAGTATACTACATATGTAGATTTGCTGGGGATCTATCAAGGGATAAATACTACCTACCTCCTATCATGTAAGTAGGCACCAAGGAGACAACGAAGAAGATTGTAGACCATTGTGCAACGTAGGCGTTTCTAATGACTGACTGCGGTGGCGGTGCGTCGAGATAGGCGTTTTTTTTTAGTTTTTTTTTTTAGGTAGCGATTGGACGCAATACATTTACGTAGACTACGCCGTCACACCCGTTGTATTTGGAGTTTTACTACTGAGACATAAAGTAGGTATGTAGTTTAGATTGAGGTTAAAGGTTAAGTAAGTTGGTAGGTACGTAGGTTGTGGCCAAAAATCTGGACCATGCTTCAAAATTAAGTACAGTGTATCTATTTACCACTTACGGTAAGCACTTCCTAATTAGGAAAAGAAGGTTTAATTTTGCCGGACTGCTAACGGTCCGAAATTAACGTATATTTTACTTTGCAGATTGATATTAGGCCGAAACGTGAGTTGCCAAGCTATTAGCGGTCTGGCGAAAGTGGACATTTCTTTCCTAATTGGAAAGGACTTACCGTAAGTGGTAAATAGATACACTGTGCTTAATTTTTAAGCATGGTCTAGACTTTTGGCCACAAAGTGCTCGGAGCATCGGTCCTTGTCACCTCCGACCGGTTCCGACTGGATGATGCCACCTATCTACTATTCCAGACGGCATATATACTTACACGTAGGTAAGTAAATTACCAGTTGTCGTGTACCTTACCTAGGTACTACCTACTATGTAGGCAGACTATAGGTAGTATGTATGTACATACCTACCTATGTACCTACATCATTCAAACTTGTATCTACATATCTTTACCTACGTGCTAGGTAGGTATCCTGATAGAGCAGAGTCCCGGTATAGGTATTGTCCCACATCGAAAACACCATTTACCTCTAAGTATATACATATCTACCCAACCAATCCAAATTGCAGCCAACAACACGTCTCGCAGCTAAGATAGACAGACTGACCGCCTTAACACTTCCAACCGCAGCATCGCGTTGTCCATGTGATATCATCCCAACTAGTGCGGCACAATGCGCCGTCTTCCTTCGCTCGCCGTGGCCTGGGCCTGGACGCAGCTCTGTCAAGCTCGCCAACCCGGCTTCAGCGTCCACCACGATCTCCTCGCCTATCCCCAGTTCGAGGTCGTCATTTCCGACACCTATATCTCCGAATCCGACGCCCGCGCCCTTCTCGACAGCCCCGACGCTGTCCACCCCGGCTACAATGCCGGACTTGCCAGCCAGTCCGATATCGCCCCTGCCGACCCGGCCCGCGCTGCTGCTGTCGGGGATCGTGATCGCGCTGCCGCCGAATCGTACGAGGTCATGAGTATGCCGCCGCACCGTTACCTCTGCGCCATCCCCGTCATCGAGCCCGTCCCCGCTCCGAACAAGACCGCTACCGAATTAGCCAAGGCTGAGGAGGCACGCGAACTGGCACGGGCCTCGGCCCATGGCTGGGACTTGATCAACGAGCTGGACGGCACGTGTTTATATTATATGTCGGGCTGGTGGAGCTATCGCTTCTGCTACGGTCAGGATGTCGTTCAGTTCCATGCCATCGCGTCGAGTGTCAAGAGCGGCCCCCCCATGCGCGATGTCAATACGGCCGAATATGTTCTCGGCAGGGTTCCCGATCCTCACGTGGCCTCGCGTCCCCCGCGCCGTGGCCAGCAGCAGCAACAGCAGCGCGAAAAAGATGGCCAGGAACCTCGTCCCGGCACCGGTGCTGCCACCCCAGCACCACCAAACACCGACCTGCAAGTCAAGGGTGACCAACGGTATCTGGTGCAGAGGATGGGTGATGGCACCATTTGTGATCTGACCGGCCGCGAGCGCACCATAGAAATACAGTACCACTGCAGCCCCGATAGCACCCAGGATCGCATTGGTTGGATTAAGGAGGTAACTACATGCTCGTACCTGATGCTGGTCAACACACCGCGCCTCTGCGTCGATGTTGCCTTCCAGCCACCCAAGGAAGAAAGGGCCAATACAATCAGCTGCAGGGCCATCGTATCAGAGTCTGGCCAGGCCGAGTGGCATGCGCGCAAAACACTGGAAGCACAAGCTGCCATGGTCGGCCGTGCTAAGGAGGCAGCCAAATCCCCCATCGTCATCGGCGGCGTTGTAGTTGGTGGTCGACGAATCCTCGGTAAGGGCGAGGATGGTAAAGACGCCCCGAAGCTATCACCACCCAGGAATTTCCACAGTGACAGTGGTGGTGGCCTCGAGAAGCTCGTTGAAATTATTGCATCAGCGACTGGCAAAGATGAAGGCGGCGAGGTCAATATCATGACTGAGGAGCAGCTCCAAGAGTTGGATCTCAGCCCCGAAATCATTGAGAACTTGAGAAAGGAAATCCAGAAACTAGCTGGCGATCGAGGTTGGCAGCTCAAGATGGTCGAGTTGCCGGGTAACAACAGAGAATTAGTTGGGATTATAGACGATGACGGAGAGAGCGAAAGTGGCAGCCAGAGAAATGGGGGGAAAGAGGACAACGCGGCCGCCAAAGATGAGGGCGAAGGCAGCGAGGAGGAGTTCTTCAAAGAGGAATTATAGAAAAGTATAACATGCATGATTAGCGCCATTCTCTAGAGCAAAAATGTTTATTGGGCTCCTAGCATTTTCTACTTCTAACGCATGGAACCCTTGATAAATCTTGGGCCTGTCTATGTCTTGGACTAGATATACATGACTATCCGTCCACTCCCCAGGCCTCAACACAGCGGATTATAGCTTATATTAAGAGGTTGCCGGACATCTGTACTCTTAGAAGGTCGTACCCAAAGTAGAGCTTCCTTTTCGCGCCAGGATATCTCTATTCAAGATTCTGAGGTTGTTCTTGTGATTAGTTTTAGCTGCAAGAACCTGTTGCTTTACTGTCTTGGATGCCTTGCTTCTATTGCTACCTACTCCTAATGAAAATAAAGGAGCTTTTCCTATATAGTCCTGTGTTCCTGTATAGTCCTGTGTACTTATATATATGTTCCTTTCTAGAATTCTAACAGTTAATCTAACCTAAGCATCCATACGAGGGTTTTCTCCCGTAGAGAAACCCCCAACACAACTTACCATATCCCACTTATTCAACACATGATCGTGAGACCCTGATAATGCGGCCTCTAAACTGCCAGGCTCGTTTTAATTAGTATAGAGCAATGTCATCCACGACTGTACAGGAATCCCCGACGTCAGCTTTCTATAAATAGGAAATTGAACACATAACGCGAAGATACGCGGCCAGTGTATGAGGCTGTTGTATAATTATAATAACCTGTTTGGATTCAACGAGCTAGCAAGCAGACAGGACTGATATCTGATAATCCGTTGTAAGATGCCATGTCATCGGCTCTTATCCCGAGCGCAGTAAAGTCGAAACTAACTCCAAATTGCCTGGCCTAGAGATAAGTCTCGACCTCGACCGGCCAGAATCTCTAATAGATTTACTCTAGCATGTCCTTACGCTAGACACGCTCAATCAAGAGTCGCTCCTTTCTTTTCCTTCGTTGAATGTGGTTATAAGCGAGACTATAATACGACATTGGGGTACTACTTATAGAAGACCTGTATACCCTAGCTGTGCGAACTTCGTTGGTTATCCGCTAAAATTTCCATGCGCTCGCTTGGACACCTCGGCCACGAGGGAGCAGGGCTAGACTTCTAGACGACCAGAGACAAGAGGTTAGTCGTGAGAGTGTGCTATGGAAACTAAGTAATAAGTGCTAAGCTTACATACATACATCTACACACTAGTAAGTAAACTTATACATTTTTATCCCTATACCTACATAGATCCAAGAGTACCTACCCAGATACCAAGGCGACGGCGCGGTGGCCAACTAGCCCCTGAGAGCATCATTCCACGATTTTGGTCGATCAGTACCTAAGGTGCCAGTTTCCTGCCGGGTGCGTTCGACGAGGCAAGGAGGCGTATCGCAAACGACCTGCTACACTGATTGCCACGTAGCACGCGCATTGCATACCTCTTTGCCTTAACTTCATACTGTCCGCCGACTCATTAGCCTACCGTTAGACGCCCTCCGTGCATGCATGTACATACATGTAAGTACTCCATGTGATGCTGCAGAGAACCGTGGGGGGGTTGCCTGTTCTGCGTATACACCACCCAGATACCGGTAAGATATACTGCGGGCTGGCTTGACGGTTTCGGGCTGCGGGAAGCCAAGCCAGATCGGCTGATTTACTATGTACGCGGTAAGGCATTAGGTAGCGAGGTCTATACTACTCCAGATTTCGTATACGTTCGTTATTCGCCCTTTAGAATAGACAGTACAATAACCACACTGAGCCGAACGGAACTCTGGAATGGATAGCCGCTCTAACAGTTGCCGTGGTCGATCCCCTTCAGAAACATACCACGCAGACCAGTACAGGCGCTTCCAAGCCATGAACGACCCGCCGCCCTGTCCGAGGTCGGCCGCACAGACTACCGGTATCTATATAGGTAATATAGTCGAGGCACGCCGCCTCCGGAAATGTCGAGGCAGTATGCGTGGGCGGTCTATACTAGACAGAGGCATTAGACAGCAGAGGATAGTAGACTACTACATGTACTATTATTATATGTAAGGGGTCAACCTTTTCCCCCTCTCGTTGTTTCTCATTGACCAAACCTGCGTTTTTGTTACCTCTCTTCTACAAGATATACGTACCTAGTATATCCAGCAATAGCTGCGTAGTACCGGTAGTGTCAGTCAGTTGTACACAACAGTACATCAAGAGGGATTTTGAGGGCTGCTACTGCGTAAGACATACATGTATGTACTACCGCTTAGCGCATCGCGAGAATCTCCGCTGCACAGCTACATTGAGTTCTCCTTCATAATGGAACTAGCATCAGAGTATTATACGTGTAAGCTCTCACTTATCATTCGTAGTGTGTATAGACGGTATATATACACACACACACACAAAAGCATCCGTTTGTACCTACCACTCGGTATGGGTAATGTAAGTACTGTAGACAGAGACTCAAGAACGTCTACTAAGCACTCCACCGGTACTCCCGTGAGCTTCCGTCTAGCTTCCGTCAATGTCTCCCTCCTGGCTCTCCTCCTTACTTTGTGTAGTGTAAACCAGTGTTAGTGTATGCAGTGATCCCGGGAGCCTCTCAGATTAGGACTAGTTGGTCCCGGCATTGGGGGACCATTGGGTCAACGAGCTTTCGCGCCTCTGTGCAGTGTAAGATGTATTGGCTGGGTCTGGCTGGGGACATCCACCGACCCGCTACGGACGGCGACGGTGCATAGTGTATGCAAGATTACGCTGCTACTGCAGGTTCATCCAAGTGCACAGCACAGTAAATGGGATAAGTTCTGCGTACCTAGGTAGGTACCTAATGTACTGTACTATACATGTATGTACACTAAGGTCGGTAGGTATGTACCTACATAGCTACGCAGTAGTAGCCTAGTGTATGCGTACATTAGCGGCCCTTGTCCCTGTCCTGTCAAAGAAACACGGGGCATCGCAGCTGTTCGTTCGCTCGTTCGTTCGCGTGCTAGCCTGCTCATCTCATTCCTCCCTTCTCGTCTGCACCACCTTCCAATAGATAACGGCGAACCCTCTCTTGGCTTACCCTTCGGTAGAGCTGTTGTGATATCTATTAGAGGAACGAGCTTCAATCCTCACTATCCCATCTTGAACCCTCTCCTATGGTGCTATCACTTCACATCTGCGCTCTCCAATCTGTACTCTTCAGTGAGGCAGACACTTGCTTGGCCTTTCATCTGAGTAACCAGAAAGCCCGGTCAACCCCGGACATGCCTCTTCAGGGTGTTGTTGCTCATTGACGAGACTGAGGCTGAGACATCCGCAAGACATTTGGGTGTTGCGTGTGACGACCCAGTCCGCCCTTCGATTTGCACTGACTCTAGTCTTGACTTTGTCTTCGCCAGTTGAAGCGATGCCGTAGAGCAGACGACTCCTCCGAGATAGTGCTCCACCCTTTTTGACTCTCACCTCGAGGCCATGAACTCCTGTGGTACGAGAACCCATGATAGCACATGCGACTCTACCAAAACCACTGATCCTCCCTGCACCTTGCAAGCAAAACGATTTGCAATTCGTCTACTTCTCGTAGCTGAGTTCAAGGTTGGCCTCGTAATCTAGATGGAACATCGATAGTCAGCGTCCAGTAGAAAGAACCGCGAGTCTTATGAAAGATGGAGACTACTGTTTCCCGTAAAGACGCGCGAGAGCGCCTACACCGTCGTGCGCTTTCGCAGGCCAGCACAAGCAGTAGCACGATGTATAGTCCGAAGACAATCAACAGTACGAGTGGCTCCTCTTCTCACCCGCGCGCGATTACACCGTCGAACTCCCAGGCACATAGATACCACCTCAGCCAATGCGACACAGAAATGACGGGTATAAGACAACCAAGGCGTTTATCTAGAGAATCCAGCAGTAAATCGAAGAAATCCATGACACCGGCCTCAAGCTTACTCCAAGAAAAGTTGCAGCAAGAAAGGAGGGCAGAGAGTGAACGACTAGCCAGCAAATGGAATACCGACCTAAATTCATCAGCTGGTGATGTGGGAGGCCTCTCAAACTCGTCAAGCACAAGATATAGACAAGTGGCTGAACGGCGACCGAGATCAAGCCATGCCGATGATTCTAGCCAGACTAGGATGGGAGTGAAGCAGGTAGAAAAGGTGCGCTTATATGGATGGTTGAAGCTCCTCTCCAATGGAGCAGCATATAACTGACTCGAGCCCCTTTTCTAGGCCGTTTCTACCTTGCATAAACAAAATTTCGACCTCAAGTTGGAACTTTTCCATCGGCGCGAGAAACAGTCCGCACTGGAAGCACGAGTGGAAGAGCTCACTACTGAACGCGTGGAATTGGCAGAAATTCAAGAGAGTCTTCTCGGCGAGCTTGTAAAGAGGGACAAAGCCATCGAGGAGGCGGTTAACATGATAGTTAGACTTGAGGCAAGGCTTGACGAACTGCTTCAAGAGAAAGAAATTGCCAGAAAGATCGAGGCTGACGGCTCCTATCGGCATTCCTGGTCCAATATGTCCGACTCCCTGCGTACCGAGATTCCTAAGCCAGATGATCATGGCGCCTTGCTGCTAACAGAGCCAAAGACCATCGGACGCATGCCTAGTTTTCTGTCGGATCGGAGCGCACACGCCCAGAACCTGCGCAGTGTCGTCCTGCAAAACCGTTCTAATCCCATGCATATTCGCAAGGTTTCCGAGGTTTCTACGTCGACCGCCGAGGTGAGCGAGGTGAATCGCATCGCGAGTCCAAGCCTTAGCATGCTGAGCGAAAGTTCCTTTATAAGTATCTATGGTTCCAAACAAGGACAAGATGGAATTGATTTGCCGCCGCTGAGCGATGTTTCGGGCACAGATGGTACTCTTGACAACCGCTCACCAGCACCAACGAAGAAAACAACGAGGAGCTCTCTCCCGAGTCAGAAGACTGCCACCTCTGGCCATATGCTCAACTTGGCGCCAAGGATTGCGAGCGGTCTTTTTAGTAGTCAGGTAGTATCCGTGAGTAGCGTGCTGCACGGCGAGTCTCACTTACATAATATGGAAAGGGCAGGTGAGAAGGCCAGTTTTGTGTGTGATACTTTCAGACCGCCCACATCTGGTCGTGGGAAGGTGGTCGTCACCCCGACCTCCCTGTCCATGGGCTCGCCGTCTCGAGCGAGGAGCAAGCGAGGGAAGACAGAAACGCTACACAAGGTCCTGACTGACTATCCGACACACAAAGAGCTAGCCAATTCCCACGCTCTACCGCCAACTCCAGATACCGTCTCTTCCTCGGTTCTTCGAAAGCATAAGGACCCGTCCGCCTCACAGGACAGCCTTCCCAGGTCCGGTGAAGCGCATATCTCGAGATTTTCCCCAACCTCACCGCCTCATCGCACCGACTATCGAAGACCATTGGGGAGCCGGGAGACTCATCTTGGGATGAACACACAGCCAATGCAATTCTCGGTACCTCCTAGGAATCGTTGCGAACTAGCAACTACTGGCTTTATAAAAATCGACCAAGACCCGTTGCTGACTGACTTGGGTCACTTGGCTCGTTCGGCGGCGAACACCACAAACGCTCCGCGGCCTCGTTCGAACAGCTTCGTCTCGGACTCGGATTCTGACGGTGGCGCGGATGCGCGCTCTGAACCTGAAAGCTGTGACTATTGGATGCGCGAGAGCTACGAGCCTGACAAGGACACCACCCACTCCAACACCCGTCTCGAGCGTCGGCGGTCCCCCTCTCCGGACTTGTTTTCTTTCCCCGTCGGCTCTGAAGGCTGGGAACCGGACGTCATGTTTGGTGCACTCAAGGGTAGTGGCTTTCTTGGGTCACCGGCTCCAGCTTTGAAGCGCGATCCAGTTGATGAGATGGCATCTTCGCTACACTCAGCCCAACCAGACCCAATTGAGCAAATGGCAAACGGCCCACGAGCCCCTTCACGCAGATCAAGCCTGAACGCTCAAGTCGCCAGCCGCTTTCTCCTGTCCTCGTTGACTGGGAAGACTGGAAGAACTTCTTCCCGAGATGACAGCGTCGCTAGGGCCGACACGAGGGGGAGGAGCAATAGCATCGATGGGTCTGGACATGCGGCGATGTCCGGAACCCGGGACGATGCAGGGCTGGCCACGAAGAGAAACCAGTACCCGCCCATCTCGGGTCTGCAATCACGGGGGCGCAACCTAGGTCTCAACTCGCTCTTTAGGAGACCTGGCTCCGAAAGCAACGGCACTCCTTCCAGCGCCATCGAACCCAATTTTCCCGTGTCGGTGGCGCCCCCGCCTACCCACTTACGATATCTCAAGAGACCATCTGGTAGAAGCAGTGTGCCGCCGCCTGCGACTATGCCCTGGACAACAACACGCCCGATCCACGCAATGGAAGACAAACTTGCAAGTGCCACGCCACCGCCGATTATGCGTAATCGTCCAACATCACTGCAGGCCAATTCGATCAGCTCCGACGCGATGGTCGCTTCGGAGACATCGCAGGGAGTAGACGCAGGTGCGATCGTGGGTCCTATTTCTCCGTCGACTGCGGACAGAAGCACGACGCCAGCTGCGCCACATAATGGAGGAGGCGTAAGGAAGTGGCTGGGTTTTGGGAAAAAGGTCAGCTCGATGAGTCGCACAGGTTGAAAGATCTCATCATGTAGCATTATGTATCCATAGAAAGGCATGTATTCTCACTCTGTCGCCTCGATCAACCTTTGGGGGTTATCGAATAGCGCAAGCTAGCGTCTCTAACCTCGGGGTAGAGTGGGTATTGAAGAAAGAAGAAGAAGAAGATAGAGACTAGACCGGGTTCCTGTATAAATTTTCCTTCATATTCAGATTGGGACTTGGTATCTGGGACTTGGAGCATAAGAGCATACTTGGCTGTAGAATTCTATTGATTCCCTGGAACAAGATATCCGGGTGCTACTTCGCAAGTAAGATTGGGCATAAACTTGAGTATCTAAACGAATCCCAAACTAGGTGTTTAGTTCATCACTATGTGCTGTTGTGTTTCTATAGATGCTGGCCGATATACAACGCTGAAATTTTCAAAGCTTCTAGTAATGACATTTTAGGATTTTCTTCGAAATTATCTTGTAATGGATTGCGTAGCTTATCGCATCACTCTTTAGTGAGTATGGCTGAACTTGTTGACAGTATTGACTTGTTAAATTAATGATAGCGCAGGGACCAGATTACATATGATATCCCTTTAGTTGGCGTTTCAGCAACACTACCTGCCAAGGCCACTAAGCAGGGGTATAACAGCCAATCAAAGCTATTGAAGTCAAAGGTACTTCCATTCCTACTTATTTTAGCCCATGCCAGAGGTTACTACAATAACTATTGTTACAAAGTGCTATATCACACTTTTTATAGCTGTACCTTGTTATACTTTTTTTCTTAATATCTGCGTTTTTAGCTATTTCACTTAGAACTATGCGTTTTTAGCTGTTAATTTTTAAGCCTTTATAAGCCTTATAAGGGCTTAATTTGCTTTGCTTGGTTAATTAATAGCTATTAGGGCTTTTTTTAAAGCTATTAGGCTTAAAATAGCCCTTTGTATTAACTTTTAATAATAAGCTATATTTTTTAAATATAGTTATTAATATAGCTTTTCTTTAAGCAGTTTAGTTTTTGTATAGCTTTTAAGTTATAAACTTTGCTTGTTTTTATAATAAAAAAGTATTAATTAAAGCTACTTTAAAAATAAATTAAAAAAATAAGCATTTTTTATGCTTTTTTTAAATTTAGTGATTTTAGCTATTATAAGCCCTTAATTAATTAGCAGAGTTAATATTAGCTTTATAAATATTATAGTTTTTTATAATAGTTAATATAACTACTTTTTTAATTAAAAGGTCTTTAAAAATAGCGTTTATAGCCTTTATATTAAATAGTTTACGTTATATATAACTAATATAGTTTTTAAGCTTAAAATAAACAGTTAATATAAACTATATATTAATAGTGCTTTTATATTAAAATTGCTATATTTTTTTAGTATTTATAGCTTTATTTTATATGTTGTTTTAAGTAAATTAATTGTTTAAAAGGTTTATAAAAAGCTTATATATTTTAAACTTTTTATAAGCTATAATAATTATTTTAATTTTTATATAGTTTTATAAATAGCTTAGCAAATAAACTAATATAAACAAGTTATTATAATAAAAATAATAAAGCTATTAAAAAAGCTTTTATAATAAAGTTATAATTATTTATTAAATATTATTTAGTTGTTTTAAAGCTGTTTTAATTATTAAAACAGTTAATAAAAACGTTATATAATGTTTTTAACCCATTAATAAAAACTTGGAAAAATAAGGTATATTAATTAGCTTTATATAGTTATAATATTATATTTAGTTTAATTTATAGCCTTAAGCTATAATAGCTTATATTTTAAAGCTTAAAAGGTTTAGCTTACTTTATATATACATAAATATTTTAAACTAGCTAATAAACGTTATTATAAACTTATTTATAGTTATAGCTAAAAATATAATAATTAATTATTTAATTACTGCTTTAATTACTTTAAAAACTTTAAAAACCTTTAAAAATAACTATAAAAGCTTTATATCTTTAATATTAAAGTTTTAAAAAATAAAATACTAAAATAAACATTAATAGTAGTTTTAGCTAATATATAACAAAAGTATATACTTTAGCTAAAAGTTTATTTTTTAAAACTAATAGCTATTAATATAGTTTTTTTAATATAAGCTTATATATATAAAGCTAGCAAAAAAACAATAGATTTTTAAAACATTAATAAAGCGTTAAAAGTTATTATATAATTTTAGCTATAATAGCTTTGTTTTTTAATTTTTATTAAAGTATTTAACTTATTTAATAATTAACTAAGCTAAAAAAAAGGCTTTAAATAGCCTAAAAAAAGTAATAAATAAGTTAATAACTTTAAAATCTTAGTTTAAAAAGTTAATTAATCGGAATTTTGTTAAGTTTTTATAGTTATAAATAAAAGCTATATTAAGTTTATATATATTATTATTTACTTTTATTTTAGCTACGTTTTCTAGCATTATTATTTAACAAAATATTAAAAAAAAAAGTAACTTGCATTTATAGCTTAATATGCGCTTTTTATTAATGTATTTAGTTTAATTAAAGTTATTGTTTTAACTAATTAACAAAAGAGTGTTAAAGGATTGAAGGTTTGGGTGTATTGCGTACCAATGATGTCATTACTGTTAGAAGGAATATGTGGGCCGGAAAAATGGGTCAAAAAGGTAGTGTTGCTGAAACGCCAACTAAAGGGATAGGTATACCTAGGTACCTAGGTAGATACAAGGCCACTAACATCCAGCAAATCTACCTACTCATTCACACACACACACCTCACAACCACGTCCTCGTTGCAAACGGTGGAGAATGGTCTGGCTTCTCATTTAGCACACTGTCTACTAATAATTATTGTGCATATATATATATATGCGTGTGTAGATGTATATTATATATAACTCTACACCGCGCCAGCTTCACCATTGATTGCACAGTGTCGTCGATTCTGGGTGAGAACGCCTAATTTCGCAACTTCATATCAGCCATGGCCAAGGCCACGCGTAACACAAAGGCGGAAGTTGTAGACGACGGTGAAAGTTGTCGGCGCAACGCGAGGCATACGACAGTAGAAATAAATGAGACAACAGATGAGCAAGAGATAAAAAATGAGAGTGAGAACGAGAGCGGCGAGACACCTGCACCAAAAGCTACTACCAAGAGAGCACTCCCAGGGTTACTCTCAGCCACGGAACTTCGACGAAGCAAGAGAGTCAAATCCGACAACACCCAGTATGGGCAGGTAAGGAAGGAGAAGAGTGGTGGGAAGGTGAAAAAGTACATCAAGCTTGAAGACGACGACGACGACAAACTAGCGAGCAAGGCTATTTCAAGCAATATTAAGACGACAATGGACCTGCAAGCCAGAAAGCTCAAGTCATACTCGCAGTTCGCAGCAGCACGACAGTCGCCATATCCAGACTTCGCGCGGCCGACGCCGGCGGAGTGCAAGCTAGCGCATGAGATCCTCGCCTCACTACACGGCGAGCGAGTCCGACCGGAGGCTATCGGGCAGCGCACGACAGCGCCTTCGTCGCGCGCAGGCTGCGGGGATTCGGCGTCGGTTCTCGATGCACTGGTGCGCACGATCCTATCGCAGAATACCAGCGATGCCAACAGCACACGAGCGAAACTCTCCATGGACCGGGTATACGGCGGCAGCGATGCGTGGGAGCGCATCGTAGAAGGCGGGCAGACGAAACTGGCGAAGACGATCGAGAGCGGGGGTTTGGCGGTCGTCAAATCCAAGGTGATCCTGAACATCCTGAACCAGACGCTGGAGAGATACGGCGCGTACACGTTGGATCATTTATTCGCCGCGTCAGACGACGACGCGATGCGCGAGATGCTGGCCTTCAAGGGTGTGGGGCCGAAGACGGCGAGCTGCGTCCTCCTGTTCTGTCTGCGTCGCGCCAGCTTCGCCGTCGACACCCACGTACATCGTATCACGGGACTACTGGGCTGGAGACCGGCCGCCGCGACGCGGGATCAGGCGCACGCACACCTAGACGCTCGGGTCCCGGATGAGGACAAATACGGTTTGCACGTGCTGCTTGTGCGGCATGGGCGGGAGTGTGAGGAGTGCCGGGCTGGCGGGAAGAATCTAGGACGCTGTGCGTTGAGGAGGGCTTTCAGGAAGGGGAAGATGGAGGGGAAGGCGGGGGTTGAGGCGAGAGAGGAGCAGGAGGAGAGTGAGGTGATGTGAAAGGGTAGACGAGTCGGTTGGTGTAAATCTATGTGTATATATTATATGTGTGTGTGCAGTCATTTGTGCACTCCCTGTCTGTTATTTAGGGATGAGTTATTGTAACATTATTATAATTTATTAGAAGATGCAGAAGTGCCCTAAGTGTTTCTCGCAATTCCTTAGACATCAAAATGCTAGCATGTTGACATATATTTGATTATCGTTGAGGTATAGAGGCCATGTTATCTATATTGGAGTGTTGTGGTAGATCTTGCGCGATCACACTGCTCCATTTCAATATATATTATTTGTTATCCGTCTACACCCACACTCACCAAGGCACTTGCTCAAAGAGACTTGAATACTTGATATCATCTTTCCCAGTGGCTTAAATATATCACCATCATCATTTTTGCACGATCATACAAGACGAACCTACATTTCTCTCCACCAACCCCAGTTAAAAAAACAAACAAGAATACTACTACGTCACCCACCACAATGTATGGTCGATGCTCAGGATGAACGGGTATTACTCCTAGAATCATCACATACCCGTATCCTAGCAGGGGGTAGTAGGTTATGTACTGAAGTCTAGAGCCGTCAGTCAAATCTAAATACCTTACATCGCATTCCTCGGCTGTATTGCGCTGTTGTAGCGATGAGGAAGCATCAACGTGAGTCCTATGTATAGGCTATTCCTCTTATATGCCATGTCGACGATAGTAATAATCCCCTGTAGCTGTGGTAGCATATTATAATCGAACTCGTGTAGCTTGATTAGGATACCGATCACCCAGTCGCAAATTTGTTCCTAGGTTGTGGCCGCATCGTAAGTAGTAGCTGCGTCTTCAGTGTTGAATTAACTCCACAGACGGCGACTCTTCGGTCCAGCCGAGCTACTCTGGGAACGTCTTCACCCTACTGTGACCTTCTTGCACCAGTCTCTCCCGTGTTGAACCTGGTGGCTGCACAGCCAGACTTCCAGAGCTATGCTCACAAAGCCAGCGAGGCAGATCCCTGCACTGTCACTCACGCTCGTGGCGCCTAGGCTAAACTCCCTCTCCTCGAAGGGGACGTTTTCCATGATTTCGGCAAATGTATTCACATACACAGCACCTCCAAGCAGACCTTCCCAGAATACAATGACGAATATGATATAGACACTTGGGATGAAGTTGAGCAGTGAATGTAGTGTTAGTAACACTAAATTGCCAACCTGGAGCACGGATGCTAGGTAAAGCTGGCGAACTCGGACGAAAGCGATGGATGAGCGAGAAACGAAGACGCCTAGCTGGTAGAGGAAGCCATACATGGGATAAAAGTCCCGCAACTCGTTGAAAGGCGATGTTTCTAGCGGGAAAAGTACTTTGATCATTAAGAGTTAGTGGTTTCGATTCTCCATCAACCTGAGTCTACAGAGCTTTCTAGACACAGGCCAAGCCAGCGCTGAGGGTCTTTTTGCCTGCGACGGCACGACAGACGCAAGAAAGGAAAGAGTCTATTATCCCACTTACACGTTGGTGATACGCCCTGGTTAATAATGTATTCAGCTACGTAGACTAGGAACAATGGAAGCATGTAAGGGAAAACGAGAGACTTGCTTCGGCGAAGATTAGTAGCAATCTTCGACCACGAATCTTCCCTAGCGCCGGAGAGTGTGGCAGGGGTAATAGGAGGTCCTGGGGGCAGAGGACTGGAAGCGGTATTGGCCGTCGGCCCGGGCACATCTGAGTCCCGAAGGGGTTTGTATTCCTGAGCGTTCGCGGCATCTCGGAGGGGCTGTCGGGGAAGTATGAGAAAAAAGCTGATCAGCATGATAACGGGTAAATAGGCGGAGGCCAGAAGGCTATTTTTAACGCTAAAACCAAGCCAGTCAGTCAGCAAGACGTAGAGCCCGCTGCCGATTAACCCGGCGGCACCGGTGCCGCTGCCCCACGCAGCGAGGCTAATGTGGCCGTAATAATGCGTCAGGCCCAGAAAGCTAAGCTCGCCGCCGCCGCTGGACAAGCTTGCGAGCATCACTCCAACCATCTTGACGGCGACGGACTCATCGGGGCGTGTGAATGCGATCATGAACATGCCGACGGACGAGACGGCGGCGAACACAACGATTCGAAGCGGGTAGGGCACACGGTGGATGAAGTAAGGGGCGATCAGCTTCGTCGAGAAGGCGGGAAGGATGTTGGCGAGGAGGACCAGGCCTTTTGGCACTTCAGGGCCGACGAGGTCTTGCGCGGCCGAGAGGATGACGACGTAGAGGACGTTGTTGACCAGGCCTTTTGCGTAGACGGAAGAACAGGGTCAGCGAGGAGACGAAGACGGAGGCGGAGGCGGAGGAAGTGGTGGCGGCGGCGGCGGCGATGAGTCGACTGCGGAAACGAATATACATACCAAAGAGCCAGAATGCGACGAGCACAGAGGCATCAGGATTCCGGAGGACGGAGGCCAGACGGGCCTTGTAGAGGGCCCATGACGCAGACGGAGAGCCTGGCATCGGTAATAAACCTGGCGATGATGCTGGAGAGCGAGTTGCGTGGCGCATAGCTGAGCAGGAAGTAGGCAGTAGGCAGTAGGTATTATTTCTGCCGTACTACCAGGTCAGTTAGGTACTTGTATGGTAACAAGGAGCTCACAAAACATGATCGGTTGGGAATCACGAGTGACTGTATTGGTAGGTTGATGAGGTTTAGGTTAGTTAAGCTTACGTAACTACCTACAGAGGTATACTACTCACTCTGTAGGTAGGTACCTAGCGTCATACTACCAGAGAGCTTAGGTAAGTAGGTTACCTACCATAGCGCCCCGGGGGGGTATACGTAATGGTTGCAGCAACTATTACGGACTTTCGTAAGGCTTACAGCCGAAGACACTTGCAGAACATTTACCAAGTGCCTAGCAT